>JARQZK010000920.1:32500-62500 GCA_030704885.1 Cynegetis impunctata | reverse complement strand
CCTAGAAGAAGTAATTTTCAACATCTTTTAGTGTTTGTGAAATTTGTTTCTCTCTAGAAAGTTTTGATAGCTTTTCATAATATGCAATGAAATTTACGCAGGCTAATGTACTTCGTCAATTGAATTGGAAGTTATATTGCGATAAAACTACAATGCATAATATTCCGACATTAGCAAAAATCATAAGTTTGAAACTGTAAAACATTTGATTGAAATCTGCATATTTTACTTGGTACACAGTTGAATCAATCAGAAGATTTAACAGTTCAAGAAAAATTGCAAAACCTAAATGTTTTTGAAATTACCTAACCACTATTTTTTTGTTCCTATATTGGAAGGAAACATTAAAGCACGCAGGTTTGGCCTGCATATCTTTGTTCTTTGCATGTGAGATAATCGTTCAAGCCAACTTGGGAACCTCCAAGACAGGTGAAGCTATAATAAGGTCTACCATACATTACTCAGCTACAATATGTTTCGTGCCCCAGGAAGGAAACGTAAAATGGTCTGTTTTCCGGAAACTGATCGAAGAATGCCGTCACTTGCTGTGTTCGTTCACTTCCGTAGACAGTTCAGTTCGTATTTTTTTGGTTATATGAACTTTTGTCATGGAAAATTCAGTTAGGTAGATTTCGAGAATATGCTGCCTTTATTCGATTTCATCATAAAAATTTCTGATCGATTAGAAGTAGATTCTTAAATATTTGAAACATGTCTATCAGTAAAATGACTAAACAATTTCTTAATGTGTTGTGTGTTACTATCGGTTTGTCAATAAATGATTTAATGAATGATAATTGGATGAAATTGGTTCTATCTTGTCGAGTATGAAAATATGGAGCATAACTAATTGGAAGGAATTGATGATAAATAAATAAATAATCAATATTATTCCAACAGTACCTAGGAAGATTATTAATCTGGAAATAAAAACATCCAGCGACACAGAAAAATGGACCACTGAAAAACTCTCCTGCCTTAGAGAAAAGTCACGTGAAGACATATCCAACGGTATAAATAGCATTAGGATTTGCAGCTCCTAGAAGCTACATGAAGTTCACTATTGATTTTTGTGGTTTATTCCAGAAACAAAGAACTTCTCGCAAAATATGGAAGATCGAAATGAATTAATCTATTCATAACATCTTTTAGAAGTAATAATTCAATTATGAATGAAGCTTTTCATGCAGAAGATTAAAAAAGTGTAAAATAATAAAACAAACACAAATATAGGTGTATACCTAAGCCAAACACATGTATGGTTGTTGATGCGATAAATGGAGAAATTCTTGACGATTACTTTCCTCTGTCCTCACGGAAATCACATAATACATGAAAATTGAATTCTCAAGAACATTTTGAATTTCACGCAAAAGAGAGATACCAGTTCTTTCACTATTTAATAATTATTAATCGAATGAAGGAACACTTTCCAATTAGATGAATAAGTTCAGTAAAATGAAAGAATGTGATGTCTATTTATCTGGTCTATTTGAAATAAAAAATGCTGTGTTAAGCATTGCATGGCTTTTTGAAGAATAATTAATCGTCGTGTAAACTACAGTCTAACGAATAAGTAGGATAACTGAAATGTTTTTTTCAATCTCTATATTAATCTGTTGAGCGTCGAATCAAATTTTGGAGTTGAAGCCAAAATTTAGGTTGAATTGGAAAAAATCTAAGTATAAACTGAGGTCCAAACTAAAGTACCAACTGAAGTGGATATTATTTTTGCATCATTGCGTGGCCATTAAAACAATATGTACTTGCATTTACTTACATAATATAGCACATCCACAATCGAAAAACTACAAAAATGCAATTTCGCCTCCGGTATTCACTCACTGTGATGTGTTCTCTAGCAGATAGAAACGTATAACGATGGAATTTGCCAGGTGCTATATCTTGTTCACAATATGCTATTAAATTCTCAAGGATATATGTCAGGGTGTACCTATTGCCTTACAAAGACACGACAATTTTTAATTACGTCAATCTCGAAAAACTTTACCGTCAGAAGTTATCATCAAACTGGTCGATCAGGACCGTCTTTTTTTCTAGTTTGAATATTATATATTTGACATTGGCAGTACGGAAATAGTGACTATACAAAATGGCGTAGGCGCCGGGTTAATCACTCTATGAAATTCATTTATCAGGAATTTAATTTAATGTACTTGTTACATATTACATATACTTAGAAGTTTTGCTTTCGTCACTCCTTCTAATATAAATTTTAACTATGGCCACTCTTCCATACGCGCAATATATTCTCAAAAAGGGGTACACAGTTTTATTTTCACTCATTAATATAGAGATTTAAAAAAACATTCGAGTTATCGTATTTATTGGTTAGGCTGTAGTTTACCCGACGATTAATTATTCTTCAAAAAGCCATGCAATGCTTAACGCAGCATTTTTTATTTTGAATAAACCAGATAAATAGACATCACATTCTTTCATTTTACTAAACTTATTCATCTAAATGGAAAGTGTTCCTTCATTCGATTAATAATTGAATCGGTGATTGTTGAAAGGGTACTAAGTCCATTTTTCATTGAAATTATATTTGATATGGGTTTCTATACCAAATTATATCCCCGACCGTTTTATGTTGAAAGGAATCAAGTGCGATTCTAGGGACCACTAATAATACGAGTTGAAAGGTACTAAGTCGCGGACTTAGTTCCATTCAACTCTGAATAGGAGGTTGAAGATGAATAATTTGTCGTGTTTTTGCTTCATAAGTAGGTACTTGTTTATCATTTGGTATGTTTGTGAGAATTATTGTTCATTTCTATGTGTTTTTTCTCCAATAAAGTATATTAGTTTAATCATAACTACTTAATTTTGTTTTACTGATTGTTGAATGGAACTAAGTCCTTGTTTTAAAAAATAATAAAAAATACAAAAATTGGAAATAATAATAATTTCTCTGTAGATAAATGATTCTTCACCCATTTACTTTTATTACGCTGACTGCATGTATCAATGAAATGAAATAAATAACTTTTAAACATATTTTTTCAATTTACTCAAAACTTTCATTTTTGGACTTAGTACCCTTTCAACAATCACCGATTCAATTATTAAATAGTGAAAGAACTGGTATCTCTCTTTTGCGTGAAATTCAAAATGTTCTTGAGAATTTAATTTTCATGTATTATGTGATTTCCGTGAGGACAGAGGAAAGTAATCGTCAAGAATTTCTCCATTTATCGCATCAACAACCATACATTTGTTTGGCTTAAGCATATACCTATATTTGTGTTCGTTTTATTATTTCACACTGTTTTACTCTTCTGCGAGAGAAGCTTCATTCATAATTGAATAATTACTTATAAAAGATGATATGAACAGATTAATTAATTTCGATCTTCCATATTTTGCGAGAAGTTCTTTGTTTTTGGAATAAACCACAAAAATCAATAATGAACTTCATGTAGCTTCTAGGAGCTGCAAGTCCTAATGCTATTTATACCGTTGGATATGTCTTCACGTGACTCTTCTCTAAGGCAGGAGAGTTTTTCAATGGTCCATTTTTCTGTATCGCACGATGTTTTCTCCATCTTGGACGAAATTGATAAGATTGATAATAGTTTTCGATATCATTATTATGGGCATGGCCTCTAGATAGACGGAAATTGATGGGCTTATCCAGGAAGACTTTTGGGTCGGTCCTAGGGTCCAAAAACCTACTTCTTAGGTTACTTTTTTAGGATACACCCCAGAAACTGGAAACTTGGCCATATAGGTACCTCATATGTTGTCCTACGATCTAATTTCGACTTATGTACACCTCAAGTAGCGTCATATTGGTAAAACAGGCCGTTGAAAATTAGCCATTTTGCTCGAATTCTTCCATTTGTGAAACGATTTATGAGAAAGTAAGAGAGATTGTGGGTGAGAAAAAAACTCTTTGTTAGGAACAAGAGGCATGAAACTATACTAAGGGATGTGCAATATGTCAAGGATTGTGTAACTTGAACCACTGCTTCATGGATATCTATTATAAACTCGTATTTGACTGTCAAGAATTTTGAAACATATCCAGATCTCATCCGTACCTATCTTTGTTGTCATATAATACTAGAACGAGTTGTACGACTGAAGAACTGAGAAACCTTTATTTCATACTTCAAATATCTTCCGATTCGAATATTCCTTTGATCAATACACAAAGCTAGAAGTTTCCGCATCAACGTCTGTCTTATGCATCAATTTCACTATTCAATTCTACTGTACAACCATTCTATTGAAGGTGTATAAGTTGAACAATTATTACAAGACGACAGAATTGGTTCAAAATACTATATATAGATATTATGGTTCTGCTTATTTTTAATTAAAATTTAGTATGATACAAGTTCCTTTTTAGCATCAAAGGAACTGAAAATTTAGTATGATTCAAGTTTCTTTTTAGCATCAAATGAACTGAAAATTCAAGGCGTATTATAACAAAATTATGAAATACATTTTTAATGCACATGGATAATGAAATACTTATATTCTTGTTTATCGAAAGACATCTCTGTGATATTTATGCATTAATAAAAAATTAAATTGTGTGGCGTTATGCAGTATATGAACAACAGAGAGAAATACTAGTGCTACATTTTCAAGTTATGAGTTATTAATCTTGGTAGTATGAACGTAAAAAGTGATTATATAAAATGCGCAGGATAAGTCGTCCTACGAAACTCAAAAAAAAATAATTCGATATACTTGTTTCGCAAGTTATAGATAATTATTAGTTTCTGCATTCCTTCTAACTATACCGAATCTTAGACAAATTCATACGCGGAATATGCTCATGGAGGGGTACAAAGTTTTCTCTCTGCGTATATGATACTAATTTATTACTGTTGATAAATAATATCTATGTATGACTGAAAGTGAATATTAAGATAATAATTTTCTCACACTTTCTTCTGCAAACTGAGTTGTGCATGGTCAACTTGAATATTTTTCATTATTTGATTTTGAATATTGGAAATATGTCGACAAGAATTTCCGGAGCTCACTCTCGTGAGTCCGAAAGCGATTTGTATTGGAAAACAATTAAAATTTTGCTAATTCACTCCGAGTGAAATAAGCTGCACTGATGAGATCTAATAAGATCGATACAGCTGTATGCAGATTTTGATAATTTTTTAAATTATTGAAAATTTTCTTTGTTCACTTTATGTGTTAATAATGCTTATTTATCGAAGAACCTCCTATACAAAATAGACATAATTATTAGGAAAAGATTCCAGATAAATATTTTCTGAAATTTATTGCTTTGAGGAAACTACCTAAAACTTTCAAATATAAAGCTTCAAAACTATTAACCTTTATTATTCTGGTCAATTTCTGAGATAAAATTACATTTTAATGCTATCAAGAAATGTGACAAAAATATTTTGAGTAGAAGAAATGATAATGTCTCCAAAACATAATACATATATATATATATGGTATATTATATTATATAATTATATATATATATATATATATATATATATGAATATATATATATATATATATATATATATATATATATATATATATATGAATATATATATATATATATATATATATATATATATATATGAATAACAATTGAAGAAGGCAAAGCATGAATAATTAGTTCGCAAAAACATTCAACTCCTTCAAACTGAATTCGCAAGCATTATCTACTATATCGACTCCAGAAAATAGGCTAATCCTACCAAATTAGCAGTTTTTGATAACAACAGCATGAAAATATATACTTGCAAATTTTTCAATAGATTGTTTCAAGAGAGAGATATTGCAATTTGAGTATCTAGTAATAAATCAATATATTCCACTGACAGTGAAAGTTTATTCCCCAATATCCTTTGAAAAACCTAAGACCAAGTTTGATAATTCTCACACTTTTAAATTAAATGATTAGGGATTTGTATGACACGAAGATAATAACATCTCACTTTTAAAAATGTTATTTATTATATGAGGGGCAAAAGCTTAACCAGTAAAATCACTCTCAGGGATTGGGGTACATAATTTTTTTTCAAATAATCATCGAAATACATAAATATATTCAGTAATTATTTGCTGTAGTAATAGAAGTAATAATCAATTAATTAATGTTAACACATTGATAAATAACAATCATCGAGATTTAAAAAAATCTTACAAAATACGAGTAGCTACAACAATAAATCTATCAACTTTTGTGTGAAAAGAATTGGTAAATGTAATATACTTTTGTTATCAATATACCGTCTGTCATATCAATATTGTCAAATTAATGTGACAGATTTCGCTGATTAAAGCCTTTAGTTCAGAATAGGTATTTATTACAATTTAATCAGCAAATTTCAAAGAAAATCTACATGGAGAAGTATTTACGCCCTGATAGATTCGAATCCGATTCAAATTCGGCTAACGCCAGCAAAGTATGGTGCCACTGGTTCAAGACTTTTCAGAATTTCCTAAAGACTGCAGATTCGAAAGAACCAGAAAAACAATTATTGGAAACTGATAAATTCAAACTATTGATAAATTATGTGTCTCATTCATATCAGTATATTAGCGACAGTACAAGTTATCATGAAACTGTGACGATTGTACAAGAATTGTACGTAAAAAAAGCCAACGAAGTATTTGCAAGATATTTGCTTGACACGAGAAGACAACAAGATCGGGAATCATAGATCAGTATGTACAGGCATTGAGATTGCTTAGTAAAGATTGTAAATTCAAACCAGTCAATGCTGAACTGAACAAAAATGAGTTCATCCGTGATGCTTTTATAAATGGTTTACTCTCAAGTCTCAACCTTCATACGTCAATGATTGTTAGAACAGAACACATTGGAGTTAGAACAAGCTATTTCCCTATCATGCTCAAAAGAATTCAGATTTATATTACTCTAATTTCGACCGAATTAATGCATGTACATCCAATGAAAACAAAGAAACAGAGAACAAAAGCGATATCATGTCTGCTGCTACTGTGTCCTCTCAAAAATGCTTCTTTTGTGGCAACAATAGACACTCCTGATCCATTTGTGCTGCTAAGGATCGAATGTGTTCATTCTGTAAATTGAAGGTTCGTATGAAGTAAAAAAACCAATAAAGAATAATAAATCAACCACTGCTTCCACATTCGTTATTGCTTCACCTTCATCTACTTATCCATACAGTTTGTCAAGAGCATTAGTCCATGCTAGAATCACTAATATTCCTGTTAAATCTTTGATAGATACTGGAAGTTCTGACAGCTATATAAATAACAACTTTGCTACTTCGAATGAACTAAGAATTAATCATACTTACGGCCAAGTGTCAATGACTGCAACTTCATTATCATTATCTTTGAAAGATTTCTCTATAGTGGATCTTGATATTCTTGGTAATAGCCATAGAAAAGTGAAACTTCTTGTTTTACCTAACCTTTGCAGTGACGTTATCATTGGACTTGATATCATGAAACTGCATTCTCAAGTGGATGTATTCTTTAGTGGACCGAATCCACCTTTATCAATTTACTGTCTTACAGAAGCCAAAGTGGAGCCACATTCATTATTTGGCGATTTAACTGACTACAATTGTAAACCCGTAGCTCCAAAATCACGTCGTCACTGTGAAGAAGATGAAAACTTCCTAAAGGCAGAAGTGAAGAAATTGTTAAAAACAAAGTTCTTCACCGTGGCGAGCTCAAGTTTTAGTAACAAGGAATGAATTTGTCAACATATTTCCATTACTTGATGCTTATCCCCTACCAAACAACGAACAAATTGTCTCAAAAGTTGCAAGATATGAGGTATTCAGTACTATTGATCTAAAAAGTGCCTACCATCAAATACCAATTTGTGATTCTGAAAAACCTTTTACTGCATTTGAAGCTGCTGGACGTTTATATCAATTTCGTCTTATCCCATTTGGCGTCACAAACGGCGTATCATGCTCTCAGAGAGTTATAGATGACATAAAAGTTTTAAAAAAACATGAAGGGAGTGTATGCTTACCTTACCTCTTATAGTTTATGGAATGAATCAGGAATCTCATGATAAGAATTTTCAAGACTTCCTCCAGGTTGTGGACAAGTATGGATTAACTCTGAATGAAGAAAAGTTTCAGTTCTCTAAAAAAACTATAAATCTACTTGGATATACTATCGAAAATAAGACTTTAAAACCTGATGCTGAAAGACTCAAACCTCTTCTAAACTTACCAATCCCAAAGGACACCAACTCTCTGCGTAGGGTAGTGGGCATGTTCGCTCATTATTCCAGGTGGATATACAGATTTTCTGATAAAATACGAAGACTAGTAAATTGTAAAACTTTTCCATTACCTACAGATGTAGTGAACGACTTCGAGCCACTGAAAAATGATAACGCCAATTTTTTTATCTGTAGTATATCTGACAATGAAATTTTAGTTGTCGAGACCGACACATCGGAATTTGCTATTGCAGCAATATTGAATCAAGCAGGAAAACCAGTTGCTTTCTTCTCCAAAACCCTTACATATTATGAGCGACGACATTCGGCTGTTGAGAAAGAAGCTCTTGCAGTTGTAGAAGCGATACAGAAATGGAGACATTATCTTTTGGGACGGCATTTCAAACTAATTACGGATCAAGAATCAGTATCATTTATGTTTGACATAAAACACTCTAGTAAGATCAAAAATGAGATCATCAGGTGGCGTTAAGAATTTTCTTGCTATAGCTATGATATAACATATCGTCCAGGAAATTCAAAAGTAGTAGCTGATGCTCTTTCAAAAATCTGCGTAGCAACCAGCAAAAACAAATTATATGAATTACATCAATCATTATGTCATCTGGGAGTCACAAGAATGTATCACTTGATACGAAGTCGAAACTTACCATTTTCATTGGATGAAGTGAAAATAATCACACGAGCATGTCCAATATGTGCTGAAATTAAACATAATTTTTTGAAGAATGCTGATGGACATCTGATAAAAGCAACTTCTCCTTTGGAGCGTATAAATATAGATTTTAAAGGGCCTCTGCCGAGTACATCACAAAATAAATATCTTCTACCAATAGTAGATGAGTACTCACGATTTTCATTCGCGTTTCCATGTCCAGATATGAGTTCCTATACAATAATCAATTGTCAACTATTCTCTTTTTTCCGAATGCCTTCTTTTATTCATTCTGATAGAGGATGATCTTTTATATCACAAGATCTAATGAATTTTCTTCATTCTCGAGGAATAGCAACTAGTAGAACAACACCTTATAATCAATGAATGGATCAATGAATGGATACTTGAAATGGTCAAGTAGAGCGGTATGATGGTATAATATGGAAAGCGATATCACTTGCCATGAAGACTAGATACCTCAAAACATCACAATGGGAAATTGTATTATGTGATGCATTGCATTCTGTGCGATACTTACTTTGCACCTGTATCAATTGCACACAGCATGAACGTATGTTCAATCATCAACGTCGATCCACCTATGGAACATCTTTACCATCATGGTTAACAAATTCGAAAACAGTGTTTCTTAAAAAAAATTCGAGACAAACAAAGTATGATCCATTACTGGAGGAGGTGAAACTCATTGAAGCTAATCCAGAATATGCTCTATTGCGTCATCAAAGTGGAAGAGAATCTAGCGTTTCTCTGAAACATATAGCACCCCGAGGAGATATGACTTTCATATCGGGTCCTCATAATATTGAAGTTAAAAAAAACGAATCTATTACTGAAAATTGTAATTGTCATGTTCCGGAATCTTCAGAGCTCCAAGCTCAAGAATCCCCCGAAATATCAGTTCTAAGATCGTCGATAGTAAAAACAAAGAAGATTATGAAGAAAAAGACGGCCATGCACTTCTAGGTCTACAAGAATTTGACATCCACCGCAATATTTCAGCGTGTTACAAAGCGAATAAAAGTGGGAGAGAATGTAATATCCTTTTGTTATTAATATACCGTTTGTCTTATTAATATTGTCAAATTAATGTGACAGATTTTGCTGATTAAAGCCTTTAGTTCAGAATAGGTATTTATTACAATAATACACATTATTTCAAAGGGCTTCTTGGCCGATCGATATAGCTTGTGCTATGGCAATTTCGGTTCCGAAGTTCGTGGGTTCGATTCCCAGTATTGTATGCATCCATGACTTTACTTATAAAGTGTTAATAATGCTGGAAAATTCACTTAGTTACAATACCAATGGCCGTTTAGAATCAGTATTGAACTGTAGATCCACCGAGTTAAAAAAACAAAATTTCACAATATTCTGTAATAAGACATATAATTAGTAATAAATTGATGATTATACATCTTCATGTAATAATCTCGAATCAGTATATTTCAACAGTTGATAACCAAACCTTTCTCTAAGTACTGTTCGATTCTTGATTCTTGTATATCTTATATATAAAGATATATATATATATATATATATATATATATATATATATATATATATATATATATATATATATATATATATATATATATATATATATATATATATATATACAGAAAAATTATTTGGTTGAAGCAGCAAGCAAAAAGTTTCACTCTTTCTACGTTATATTTCCGATCTTTCGACGACGATTACTGCCATCTTCAGGGAAGCTACAAAAAATCAGCAAAAGAATAATATATCCCAAAATGGAATGCAACTTCCAACAGTAACAATACTCACTTTGTCTTTGAGGTTGATTGCAATTGATGTAATGATAGAGATATAACATTAACGATTGAGATATAATATCATTCACTGAGATACAAAAAGATGACAATAGTTAATCAAAATTTCTAACATAGGCAACACAATATAAAACCACATCAATTTACATTCCGAGAAACATTACTGAAAGAGTTAAAAAGAAAATATATATATATATATATATATATATATATATATATATATATATATATATATATATATATATATATATATATATATTATATACCGTTTGACTGATCATCGCCAAACTTGGCACATCTAAGACTTTTATGTGAAAGAATTATAAAAATCAGTGCTGTGCTTTCTGTAAAATTGAATTTTGTGGAGCGCGTTGCCGGTTAGCTGATAAAACACATTCGCTATATATGTATATATATATATATATATATATATATATATATATATATATATATATATATATATATATATATATATATATATATATATATATATATATATATATATATATATATATGTATATATATATATATATATATATATATATATATATATATAAATGTAAATATATATATATATATATATATATATAAATGTAAACACAAACAATGTACTGTTTTACTCACAAATCGAATTTGTTCTGGAGAGCAAACAGAGAAACCACATGGGAGCAAAAACATGTTTAGATTAGCCAAAAACACTCAAGCTATTTTGTATTTCACATGGGTAGGGCAGAATATCAATCGGTGTCATTTATGGATGGCTGACCAACAGTTGCAGCAAAATATTTTCCTGTTTTCGCATGATTTAATCTTTCATACGTTGGCTCTCACTGTACGAGATTCTATCGTCGATGAATTGAATTACCTGAAATATTTCGCCCTCAGCAGTATGCTGAACAAAAGATATAGCCTCATCATTTCCTTGTGGTGGAATCATTTAAATGTTATTATTTTCAATAATTTCGATTCCTATATAAATATATATATATATATATATATATAATATATATATATATATATATATATATATATATATATATATATAATTATTAATTGAATTGTTGTTGCCTGTGATCTAATTTTTAATCTCTTGATAATTATTAGCAATTTAACAGGCTGGTTGAATCTTAAAAAAATTGATTTTTATTAAAAAAGTTGACGTTTGCACTACGAAATTCGAAAAAATTGAAAATTTGCCTTTGACATTTATTGATTTGAAAAAACTTGAACAGAACAAAGACGGACTTGTTTTGTTAAATTTTTGGATGTGGTTGTTCTTTGTTATTTATTATGTGCTATTCAGTCTAATATTAACATTCAAAATTGTTATCATTAGAAGGTAAGGGAACTACAGAAACCCTTACCCACGTAATGTTTCGAAAAAAATAATAAATTACTATTTTTATTCTAACTAACAAAGAAATTTAGTCGCCGGCGGGAAAATATTAAAAAAGTAGAGCAGAATTATCGGTATAGAACGGTTATATGGAAGCAGCCGTTGACACGTGTTTCGGACTCTTTTGTCCTCATCAGAACGGCGTAGCTAAGCATTGGATTGAAAATTTGGAGGTGAAAATAGTATAACAAGACAACAAAAAATCCTCTGTTATGGAAGAAGACAATCACACATTTGTGGTTTATTGTTTGAACCTCTCCGGTATGGGAGATTTGGTCAAACTTTGCCACGGAGGCGATAATTCCATCTGCGAGATCTCAGAAAGAGTAAATTAACAGTAACAAAGAAATTTTAGTTGCGGAAAAATATTAAACAAGTAGAGCAAAAATTATCGGTATAGCTCGTTTATATGGAAGTAGCCGTTTTTAATGAAATTTTTATTTAGTATTTCAAATTTTTTAAATAAAAAAAATAGTACTCACAATTCTAGAACAATGTTTGAAATTCTCAGTTTAAGTTTGGGATCATTGCCATATTTTCAGCTTGCAATATTTAATTATTTATTTGAATTGTTGTTGCCTGTGATCTATTTTTAATCTCTTGATAATTATTAGCAATTACAGGCTGGTTGAATCTTAAAAAACTCGATTTTATTAAAAAGTTGACGTTTCACTACGAAATTCGAAAAAATTGAAATTTCTTTGACATTTATTGATTTGAAAAAACTTACAGAACAAAGACGACTTGTTTTGTTAAAATTTTTTCGGATGTAGTTGTTCTTTGTTATTTATTATGTGCTATTCAGTCTAATATTACCATTCAAAATTGTTATCATTAGAAGGTAAGGAAAACTACAGAAACCCTTACCCACGTAATGTTCGAAAAAAATAATAAGTTACTATTTATCTAACAACAAAGAAATTAGTCGCGGGAAAATATTAAAAAAGTAGAGCAGAATTATCGGTATAGAACGCTTATATGAAACGTCAACTTTTTAATAAAATCGAGTTTTTTAAGATTCAACCAGCCTGTAATTGCTAATAATTATCAAGAGATTATATATATATATATATATAATATATATATATATATATATATATATATATATATATATATATATATATATATATATATATATATATATTTATTACATAAAGCGAACAAGAAAAATTCCTCAAAAATTTAAAAAATTATCAAACAACTTTCGAAGAGAGCTGGTAATATACAAGTAATATACAAGTTGACCATGGTCAATTTAATATTTTATAAAATTGACCTTGGTCAACTTGTATATTTTTCATGATTTGATATTGAATATTGCTAACAAGTATTTACGGAGCGCACTCTCGTGTGTATGTCCAAAGTTTTCGAAAACGCTAAGTTAGCGTGCTTTGGAACCACCTACGCCACAGTTGCAAAGAAGATATTTCATTTCAGGAGATTTGTATTATCGCGACGGGATGCTGCATTTTCGATCTAAGCGTTGAAGTTTTGGTTTCCAATATCTTTGGTGGAGGCGCTCTGAGTTGTTATTCTGACCGCGATTTGTATTGGGGAACAATTAGAAATATGTTGATTTATTCCAAGTCAAATAAGCTGAGTGCAGAGTTATCGTATGTAGAATTATAGTGAAAAACATATAGCTTCCTTGGATATTTGTTCGATATTGTTCTAAATCATTGAAGAATTTTTCTTATTTACTTTATGTAATATATTGAAATAATCATGATCAACTTGTATATTTTATTTGAGTTGTTTTATATATATATATATATATATATATATATATATATATATATATATATATATATATATATATATATATATCCAAATTTCTGGCCGGAGAATGTAGGTATAGGAAGATTCAACATGCAATTATATAAGAAAAGGTGCCCAAATAATACTTTTTTATAGGAGATTTCACTGATTTAGTGAAAAAAACATATGATATAGAAAAAAAAGTCAAATATGTCTAGTTCACCAAAATGTATGCTCTATAAATAACTCGATTGATCGTGTCGAACATAGTGTAAATAGCCGAACGATAAATTGTAAAATATTATGTTTAACAGAACATTGGCAAAGTAGAGATAGAATTAGAAAATATTCCAATAAAAAATTTCAAACTATTGTCGAGCTACTGTAGACCTGAAGGCTATGGTGGGGCGGCGGTATACCTCCATAAATCAGTTTTAGGAAAAGAAAGAAAAAAACTATCTCATTTATCAGTACAGGGTGAGTTCGAGTGTGCTGTGGCAGAATGTATATTAAATTCAGAGATTTTCTTAATATTTTCAATATATCGTCCACCCAGTGGAAATATCAAATTGTTTGTTGATAGAATTGAAGAAATGCTAACTAATGTTCTCAATGAAGACAAATCGATCATAATTACAGGAGATTTCAATATCGAATTGAAAGATGACAATAAACAAAAATCAGAATTTCTAACACTGATGAGTTCCTTCAATCTGGTCAAAACAATCAATGATTATACTCGGATTACGGCACGGGCGAGATCATGTCTTGATAACATATTTACAAATATGGAAACATGGAATTCTGAAATAATAGAATTCCATGTTGTAACGCTATGAAATACCGTCCACTGGCTAAACCAAATTCTAGCCGAGATCAGTCAGCAAAGAAGACTCTATGATTTCTAGCGTCACTTAAAATAGTAGGAGGGATAAATTGTCAAAGCCGATAACGCTAACTAAACCATCTTTCTTTTCAACTAGAGAATTCGAGTGAACACGTCGTAAGAATTATAATAAACTCTCACCTTATAGTTATCCCGAAGTTGATAAATTTTTGCTAAATATCTTTGCGCTAGGAAGCGCAAAACGGCAGGAGCCCTAATTTCGAAAACGTCAGGAATAGGAGTTTCCATAAGCGTCAGGAATCTAAAAAGGAGTCTGAATTCTAAAAACGTCCAGAGTCTGAGTTTCCAAAAACGTCAGGAATTGGAATACGTCAAGAGTCTGAATCCAAAAACGTCAGGAGGCTGAATAGAAGATCGTTGGAAAACACATCAGTATACTGACAAGAATAAAATAAAAATTAACTTTATTCATTAACTTATTCAATTCTTTTATATTTCGTTTGTGATCTTTGAAACAAATTTTTCAAATAACTTTAATAGAGATTTTAGTAAAGCTACTTCGTTTCATTGTCTCATGTGAATAAATCAGGTAAAGTGTAACCAAATTTCCCAAACATTTGAACTAGTCGGAGCATTTAATTTTTGTAAAATATCTAAAATTCATTTTTATTGTTTCATTAGAGGAAATTAACGTTACATAATTGGCGCCCAACGTTTGGCGCAAAATAAAACACAAAAAAAAAATTTTCAGATTATCACTAATACAAAACCAAATAGAAATTACTGCAGGTTCTTTACCGAACATGCTAAAAATATTTTTATAACCATGCTGCAACAGAAAGATTGGAAATTAATCTATGAGATAAATAAAAGAGATGTGAATGAACAATGGAACATGTTTATATCAGTATTTTGTGGTGTTTTCTGTGAATGTTTTCCGTTAAAACTGGTTAGTTACAAAAAGAAAAACATTCCTCCTAGTCAGCAAATAAATGAGTATAAAAATCGATTAGATATCCCATGGTTATTAAGCAGACAAACCCCGAATATTGCGAGTCGTACAAAAAAACAAAACGGGAGTATGATAGGTTACTTAAAAATTTGAAAATAGAAAATTACGAACAGAAAATGAATAAATCCGACAACAAGAACAAAACCATGTGGGCCGTTTGTAACGAGGTTAGGGGAAAAGATAAACCCTCGAACGATTGTCAAGTAGAGGGAGAACCACTCAAAATAGCAAATAAATTCAACGAATATTTCAATAATATAGCATTAGAAATGTTGGAAAACTTGAAAGATATAAGATTTGATGTCACTTCATTAAAAAAAAACAACCAATCAATGTTCTCACGACCCACAAAACCAATAGAGATAATTGAGTTAGCAAAATCCTTAAAAAATAAGTTTAGTGTTGGCGAAGACGAAATACCTGTAAATATAGTGAAGATATCCATCACAAAAATAAATAAAATTTTGTCATACATAATTAATAACTCCTTCAGGGAAGGGATATTTCCACAACAGTTGAAACAAGCGCTAATAAAACCTCTTTTCAAAAGTGGTGATCGCAAACTACTTGAAAATTACAGAAAATAATCATTTTATTGTCAAGTTTCTCAAAAATTTTCGAACAGGCTATGTGTTCAAGAGTAATAAAGTTTTTACATCAGGCTGACTTCTTTGCGGAAAGTCAGCACGGTTACTTGAAGAATAGATCAACACAGACTGCAATATTCGAATTTACAAAAAGTATAATTAACATAATAGAGAATAATGACATGGCACTAGGCATACTCTTAGATTTATCTAAAGCGTATGACTCGATAAATCAGAAACATTTATTACAAAAACTAGAAATATACGGGATAAGAGGAAATGTCAATAAGTGGTTTCAATCATATGTATCTGAAAGAACACAAAGAGTAGAAATAACAAAAAATGGTCACACTGTAAAATCTACCGTGTTAATTAACAAAACAGAAATAGCCCAAGGAAGTATAATTGGGCCACTCTTGTTTATAATTTATTTAAATGATCTATGTAGCATTGTACAAAATGTCGGAGAGGGTATTGTGAATTATGCAGACGACACTAATTTAGTGCTCGGTGCACATGAGAAAAATAAAATGATACAAGTTGGAACAGATTTCTTCACAAAAACGGAGGAATGGTTCTCAAAAAATCAGTTGCTATTAAATGCAAAGAAATCAAATTTCGTTGTTTTCAGTACAGACAGAAACAGGAAAGAAAAGCCTAACAATATAGTACTACATAAAGAAGAATATCAGCTTCCAGAACACTCAAAATTTTTAGGAATATTTATTGACAACTTTTTAAAATGGAGAGTACACACTAAAACAGAAACTAAATAAAATTAATTTTGCAATTGGAACAACCAGTACATATATGAATGAGAAAACTTTAAAAATTTTGTATCACGCTAATTTTGAATCAATTTTAAGATATGGGATCATGTTTTGGGGAATGGAGTATAATTTAGAGGATATTTTTATTGTACAAAAACGAGTAATAAGAATAATTTATAAATTACCTTTTAGAAAATCTTGGCGAGGCTTGTTTAAGGAAAAGAATATTTTAACGGTTTTCGGTTTATACATATTAGATTGCTTAACTTTTTTGAAGTAAAAACAGAGAAAGGTTCACAGAAGATAGCACGCAATCGTACTATAATATAAGATCACTAAATTTTAATTTTCCAATACACCGTTTAACTCTTACAGAGAAAAATCCTTCATATATGTGCATGAAACTCTTTAATAAATTACCAAACGAAATTAAAGAGATAAGAAATAGGAATCAATTTGTAAAAAGAGTAAAAACTTTATTAATGAAACTAGAGCCCTACAACTTAAAGGAATTCTTCAACTTGTGAAAGAAGTTGGTTGGAGTGTTATTGGTTAAGGTGTAAGAAATATTGTTTACTTAGTATTTGACGCCGTTTTGTTTAATGTTTGGATATAGCACATGACTTGTATGTTATATGTAGATTTATTCAAAATAAAGCTTATTATTATTATTATTATATATATATATATATATATATATATATATATATAATATATATATATATATATATATATATAAATATATATAAATATATATATATTTATATATATATATATATATATATAATTATATATATATATAAATATATATATATATATATATATATATTGTCGATAAAGGCAATGCCACTGTCATTCTTCCTACCTCGAAAAAATATCTGATCTTCTAGACGGCCCCGACTAAAAGCGTATCCCTCATGACTCGACAACATATCTGGAGAAAACCACAAAATCTTGTATCAACCAATCGAATCTTCCACATGAAATGAAAAAGTCTCTAATCCCAAGACAAAAATCTTCAAGAACCCCTCAAATTTATGGTCTAACCAAAGTTCACAAGCCTAATATTTCACTACGACCCATTGTCAGCGCCTACAATTGTCGCACACATCCTCTTGCGAAATATCTCGCCAAAACCCTTCAACTCCTTGCCGAACAAACCCAGTCGTACCTCAAAAACTCTTTTAACTTCATAGACCTCCTCAAAAATATTAATATTACCCCAACTCCTTGTTACTTTTGATATTGTCTCCTTATTTACAAATATCCCCATTGAAGAAACACTTTCCATCCTAGACACTAAACATCAATTATTCCCAGACAACCTATCCCTAATCAAAAACTGCTTGGCCAACACTCACTTCATTCATCAAGCTCTCTCGTCATTCGACCTCAATTCATCATGCTAGCTGCGTTATGTAGACGATGTCTTTGCGACCTGACCCTATAGCGGAGACTCGTTGCTCCAATTCTTAAATCACTTCAATGACATACACCCAAGTATCCAATTCACAATGGAAGTGGAAAACGATGAGCCTCGGCCATTCCTCGATAACATGGTCAAAAAACTTCCATCCCAAAGTTAAAGGTTTCTCCTATTCAGTTTATCGTAAACTCACCCATACAAACCGTTATCTGAACGCCCAGTCTCACCTTAACTTTGTAGTTAATACCCTAATCTACCGCTCTATTCGACTATGTGACGACGAACACCGTGACTCAGAACTCGATACTCTGAAACATATCCTATTACAGAATGGTTACAACACATATCAAACCAACAAGAACATACGCAAACAAACAAACATCTTCCACCTTCCAATCCCACTGACTAAGAATCTACACCTAAATTATTCCTTCCTTACATCAAAGGAGTAACAGACATCATCAAAACAATATTCACCACCCAAAAAAACTCTCCCATCTGGTCAGATCCGTCAAGAATAAAATTCCTAACGAAAATCACGGTGTTTATGAGATTCCCTGTTCCAATTGTTCTCATTCGTATATAGGACAAACGAAACAACGAAATCAGATCCGTGCCAAGAAACATTCACTTTCAGTAAGACACTCAGATATCACCAATGCCCTTTCCCAACATCACACCCAAATAGGCCACATTATCGATTTCCCCAATACAAAAACTAATTTCCCCTATAAATACGGTCACACGACGAACTACCCGTCAGTTGACTCTGAAGAATAGGCAGGTTGATACTTCAGAGTTGACAGGAAACAGTACGGTGGGTGGAGTAGGCAGGCTGAGACCACGCAATCGTATTGTTTCCGATTCGTCCTAATTCGATTCGTGGGGTAGGCAGATTGCGGTCACTTATCTGAATTATTCCCCTTCTCATTCTTCTGAAGATGGCTTCACAAAAAGAGCCGAAATGTCGCGATTTTTCGCGATATATATATATATATATATATATATATATATATATATATATATATATATATATATATATATATATATATATATGTTCAGAAAGATTTCCGCGGTCGGAAATATTTGAAAAACTTGGTTCACGGAATGAACCGCGTGAAAGATTTGAAAAATCTTATCTTATATATATATATATATATATATATATATATATATATATATATATATATATATATATATATATATATATATATATATGTATATATATATATATATATCGCGAAAAATCGCGACATTTCGGCTCTTTTTGTGAAGCCATCTTCAGAAGAATGAGAAGGGGAATAATTCAGATAAGTGACCGCAATCTGCCTACCCCACGAATCGAATTAGGACGAATCGGAAACAATACGATTGCGTGGTCTCAGCCTGCCTACTCCACCCACCGTACTGTTTCCTGTCAACTCTGAAGTCTCAACCTGCCTATTCTTCAGAGTCAACTGACGGGTAGTTCGTCGTGTGACCGTATTTATATCTGAAATACACCTAGTAGTAAATGACCACCACCAAAATATATCCTTTTTTAAGCAAAGCTTCATTCAGTAATTTTTTTCAACACTTTTTGACGTATCTATTGAAAATAAGTGTTAGTCTTGTTTGGAAAAGCATTCATTGCTCCTTCGACCCCATCTTATTTGTGATATGTCAAATTTTTAGTGATGTCGGTAGAGCGCATTTTTTGATATATTACAGAAAATTGCTTATTTCTCTAAAAAACTACACGCAATATTATAATTTTTTCCCATAATAATGTAGTGTGATGATGCCAAAATAGGTTAGTGAAAATCGTATCACGATATCTTGTTCCTAGCCTAAAATATCGAAGAAAGAAAATTCAGTTATCATATAATTCTAAAAAGACGCTATTACACCGGTATTTATTTATCTTTTTCCAAGAATCAATGATGAAATTTCATAATTTTATGATTTTTAAATACTAGTATTATTAGTTCAAAACATTTTGAAAAAATTGTGTAGGGGCATTATAATCTACGAATATATTATGCAAGAGCAAGAAAGTAGTCAGAATATGAAGCGCAGGCCATGAGGAAGGAAAAACAAATGCCTAAAACCAACTTGTCGACAAATATTAAAATTATACTTATAGTGGAAGTGTAATATTTTTTTGTGGCACGCACAAGTGAGGACTGAAAACTGTTGAAATGCCTTTTACGAACGATAAAGCTGTTGATTTGAATGTCTTCAAAATTGTCTCAAAGAGTATACAGAACTCGATTTCTAAATCGGTGTTTACGCAATCCGGGAATTTTTAAACGTTTAATGCGAAATTTCGGATAGAAATTCTCTATTTTCTCCAAATATGTCCAACAGATTCTCGCATGGCGTACACGCTGATTTGGATATCAGTAGCTTCATCGTTTTTAGATGGCATTTCAATAGTTTTCAGTCCTTACTTTCGTGTGCCACAAAAACTCATCACACTGCCACTATAAGTATATTTTTATTATTGGTTGACAGATTGATTTTAGGCATATGTTTTCCTTCCCTGGCCTGCTCTTCATAATCTGACTACCTTGCACTTGCATATGATATTCATTGATTATTATGCCCCTACACGCTTTAATGTTTTAATTTTTTGAACTAAGAATACTTTCATTTAAAGATCACAAACTTATGAAATTTTATCAATGATTCTAGGAAAAGACAAAAAATCTTCCTAGAATTTCATGATAACTAAATTTTCTTCATTCTATATTTTGGGCTAGGAATAAAATATCAAGATACGATTTTCACTAGTCCATTTTGGAGTTTTTACACTACGTTTTTGTGGAAAAAAGTCATGTTATATGTTATTGTATTCAAATTTTTAGATTAATTAGTAATTCTCTGATATTATATCAAAAAACCCGCTCTACTGGAAACATTAAAAATTTGACATATCACAGATGAGATGGGTTCGATGGAGCAATAAATTTTTTTTCCAACGAGACAAACTTCGTCAAAATCCGGCCAATCGTTCAGGAGTTACAGCTGTTTATATTAGAAGCTGTCAATTTTGTGATTTGTTTATTTTGATTGGAATTTCGTATTGTTTTTTGTGAAATGCTTTTTTTTGCATTAGGTGCATCTTATAGTTTTATTGTCATAAAATAATTGAATTCACTTAAAGTACTGTTGTAAAACTTCTGTATGTATTGACAATAAACTTATTATTATTATTATATCCCGGGTGGAGGATTGAGACTTTAGTGGACTGTATAAATTTTGAGAGTTGTTAAAAAATACCTTCAAATCCTACCTTATTGCCGGACTCAACCTTGGGTGTTGGATAAAAGTTCTTAACTTGGTGAAACTCGTTCCACTCACACTCTGGCCAGAGTTCCACTGTCTCCAATCGTAATTCCAGAAAATCTTGAAGTTTAAGCGGTGAAAGGGTGAAAATGGTGAAAATGAGGAGAATATGTAAAGTAGATATAACGCACTGGAGCACAAGTTAGTCGCAATTGAAAAATTGAATTATATTTGTTTCACATGTGTCTTCAGAACATATGTCTTCCGCGCACAGCGATGAAGGAGAAATTTGAAGGCATATACGGGGGAAGACTGAATAAAATGATACTTAATATGAGGTGAAAATGAATTTGAAAAGGAATAGAAATAAATTGTTTGAAAAGAAAAATGAATATTTAAAAAATATTATTATTGAAAAAATAATTTAATAATATTGCGCGGGCGCAACATACCGCCCACCTTAAATACGCAGTGTTTAACTGTCATCAAGTGGAAGAGGACAAAGTTTAATTACAGGTCGTTTAAGTATACTGTTATCAGCAGTTTTAACTGAAGCAACCCTAGTACAACCGTCTGCACCAGGATGCAACTCAACTATACGTCCCATTTGCCACTTACACGGTGGAAGGTTGTCCGATTTTATAAGGACTAAAACATTGTCTTTAACAGGCGTACTGGGTATATGCCATTTACTTCTTTGATGTAAATTGTGCAAATATTCTTTTGACCAACGATTCCAAAAATTGCGATGCATACGTTCAAGAAGTTGCCAACGTGTAAGCCTATTGATGGGAAGGGCAGTGTTGTCTTGCTCTGGTAGAGCAGTGAGCGGTTCTAAGGTAAGGAAGTGGCCAGGAGTTAAAGCAGAAAAATCGTGGGGATCATTACTAACGGGCGTCAGCGGACGAGAATTCAGAATAGCTTCGACCTGAGTAAGGACAGTATTAAGCTCCTCGTACATGAGGATTTGTTCTCCAACAACTTTGAGAAGATGTAATTTCGCACACTTGATTGCAGATTCCCAAAGACCCCCGAAATGAGGTGCAGAAGCAGGGTTGAAATGCCAAGTGATTGATTCTGATGAAGCAGCTTTGGCAAACAGTTTGTTTAAATGCCTATGAGCGGCGACAAAATTGGTACCACAATCGCTATATAAGTTGGAACAGCGCCCACGACGAGCAATGAACCTCTTTAAAGGAGCATGAAAGGCATTCATCGACAGGTCAGAAGCGAGTTCCAAATGTACAGCTTTGGTCGCGAAACAAACGAACAAGCAAAGATATGCCTTAGAAGCACGAATTCCTCGATGTTTACTCATAGTGACTTTGAAGGGACCTGCGAAATCAACACCCGCGTGGGAAAATGGTTTGGGGCGAGAAACACGAGAAGGAGGGAGATCGCCCATTATAGCAGGACCGAAGGACTGCGGATTATGTTTGAAACATGTCATGCATTTGGAGAGTACCCGTTTGATGGAGCGACGAAATGAAAGGATCCAAAACCGTTGTGCTATTAGAAACTGGACTGTTTGTAGACCAGCGTGAAAATAAGTTTGATGAAAATAAGAAATTATTAAATCGGTGAATAGGCTACGACTGGGCAAAATTGCGGGAAATTTTTTTGAAAAACAGAGCGGTGCTTGCCGAAGTCGACCACCAACTCTGAAAATACCTTCACTGTCAATGAATGGGGACAATTTGAGGAATGACTTTGGAAGTTTGCGGTTATTTTGAATATTGTGAATTTCATCTGTGAAATATGATGACTGAATATATTTGACAGTAAGGAGAGAAGCGTTATGCAACTCGACTGAGGACAGGCAACCGAATCTTTTTTGATGTGATGTTCGAGAATTATTGGAAAACCGAAGAATGTAAGCGAGAACTCGGAAAAATCTTGAAAACGAAGAATGTTTCCCTAGCAAAGCATCGATTAAATGATGAGAGGGAATGACATTGAGTGAAATCTGTCGTTCTTCCGCAATTACTCCAGGAGAAGCAGGGAATTCTTGAATTTCTGGTTGAAAATGACAGTTTTGAAGAAATGTGGGACCCGCCCACCATAGGGAACACTGAAATAAATCTTTGGGAAGGGAACCACGAGAGCCAACATCAGCGGGATTCTCCGAGGATGAAACATGAAACCAGGAATCGGGAGATGATTTAGAATGAATGAGTGCAACTCTGTTGCCAACGAAAGTTTTCCACTTAAGTGGAGAAGATTTGATCCAGTTGAGGACAATAGTCGAATATGTCCAGTAGAACACTTTCTTGATGTTCAATTCGTCTTGTAAACTTCGAATGACATGACTTGCCAGCCTAGCTACCAATACAGAAGCACACAATTCCAACCTTGGTAAACTCAACTTCTTTGTAGGGGCAACCTTAGCCCTAGAAATAACGAATTTAACATGACAAACCTCGTGATCCGTTAAGAAACTCCGAAGATAGATGACGCAGCAATAACCTCTTTCACTAGCATCTCCAAAACAATGCAACTCGTAGAAAGAAGACTCGCCAGTCGAAATTAACCGGGGAATATTTAATTCTTCAATGTAAGAAATTTCGTTCAAATATAGTTGCCACAATTTGACTATATCCGAAGAAGGGGTATCATCCCAATCGATTTTCATGAGCCAAATTTTTTGAATCAAATATTTGAGAATAAATGTTAGAGGAGATAAAAAACCAAGTGGATCAAATATACGGGCTACGTGGGAGAGAATATTTCGTTTGGTGCAAGTGCTCTTACTTGAATCTACTGAAAACTTGAAACTGTCTGAATTGGGATTCCATTGTAAGCCAAGAACCTTAACAGGAGTGTGATCATCAAACTGAAGTGGATTATGGTTCAAGTCAGAAGGAGGTAAACGAGATAGCAAGGCAGGAGAATTACTGGTCCATTTTCGTAAGTGAAAACCACCAAGAGCAAGAAGATTTTGCAGTTCTTGTTGTAGAGATAACGCTTCATCCAACGAAGAAGCGCCATGAACAACATCGTCCACGTAAGTGCAGTTTTCAATAGCTTTTGCAGCTGAAGGATAGTTTCTGCTTTCAGATCTGGCCAATTCAATCAAAGTGCGAATTGCAAGAAAGGGCGAAGGGCCTAATCCATATGTGACAGTGAGAAGACGATATTCTTGAATACTTTCTTCAGGAGAAAATCGCCAAAATATTTTTTGGTAATTGCAATGGTCTGGGTGAACTGAAATTTGTCTATACATCATTTTATGTCGGCTGTGAACACTACTAAATGAAGACGAAATAATGAGAGAATAGAAATCAGATCTTGTTGTAATTTAGGGCCAACTAAGAGGGTTTCATTTAAGGATTGTTGATGAGGTGGATGAGCGGAACCGTTGAAGACAACCCTTAATTTTGTGGTTGAACTATCTGGACGCAAAACCGGATGATGAGGAATATAATAACTGAATGGATCGTGAGAAGATATACAAGGTTCCATGTGACCTAATTCAATATACTCTTTCATAAAGGAACAATAAGCAGTATAGATAGAAGGATCTTTGACAAGACGTTTTTCCAAAAATTTGAATTGCCGAATAGCAAGGTCTCTTATTCCAATAAATTCAGGAAGAGCTGGAAAATTTTTGAATGGCAGCATAACCATAAATCTACCTTCCGCATTTCTTGAGTGAGTTTCAGAAAATATTCGCTCACACAAGGCATTTTCCTGAGAAACAGGAAATTGGTTTGGAATTTCTTCAATCTCCCGAAACCTTTTAATTTGAAAATGAAGATCTTCAGATGAAGATTGACAAAAGAATGAAGAAACCGACTGATCATGAGAAGAAGATTTCACCTTGCCCATGAGAATATAACCCAATTTGGTATTTATCGCATCAGGTTCGCCAGAGGCTCCAGTGATATGACCATCTAAAATGATCTTCGAAAAAACATCAGCCCCAAGAAGTAAATCAACTTGGGCAGGTAGCGCAAACTAGGGATCAGCCAAATTTAAGTTCGATGTATAGGAAAACGAAGACGAAATGGGTGAAGAAGGGAGATTATCACAAATTCTTTTGAGGACAACGGCTTCAATCTCGAATGATATGTTCGTATTGAAATGAGGCGTTATGAGGATTGAAACATAACCAAGTCTCGAAGCTGTACTCATTGACTCTAATTCATTTAGATTGATGAATAAATCTTTACTGTGGAAACCTAGTTTTTGGAGACAACGTTGGGATATGAACGACGTCATACTACCGGAATCTAAGATGCACCGATATCTTTGAAAACGATTAAAGCTATCTAAAAGGTTAACTGTCGCTGTACCTAGCAGAACACTAGAAGCCGAGGACAAAAATCCTGCATTGATTGAAGGAACTCTACTATTTTGTGTCGAAGTAGAAGCGTTGGCATTAACAGAAGTATTATGAAGGTTGGAAATATTTGTCTGAGTTACATGCAACAACGTATGATGAGGTTGATGACATGTAAAGCAGGTATTCCTTGACTTACAGTTAGCTGTCGCGTGTTTATTGAGGCAATTGACACACAATCTTTCGCGCTGAATCAGTTTCATTCGTTGATGAGGATTTATACTCAGCAATTTTGGACACTTGTACACCAAATGATTTCGATTTTACATAAGTGACATGTAAGAGTTGACGACTTAGAGGCTTGTGAAATGAATGCTGAAGCAGAGGCTTTAGTGTTATTGAACATTGAAATTTCTGCGTATGAGTTTGGACGGCTTTCCTAAATTCACCATTAATCAAAGCATGACACTGCTTAGAAAGAAAATCATAAAGTACTTCATATGTAGGTATTGTTTGATGAATTATGAAAAAGTTCGAAACGTGAAGCAATTGAAATATGAATACGATTCATCAACATCTGCATTGTGACAAAGTTCCATAAATCGTTCAAGTTTAAGTTGAGCAGTGCCCTTTATATTTCTTCAAAATTATCTAAAAGAGCTCTTAATTCTCTAGGATCATCTGTTGACATTTTGTGACTATTTTCAATTTTTTGACCAAATATGCAACAGCTAAATGGCGCTCTATTTTTGATAACGCTCAACTAAGGTTTCGTAAGCTATTTCATAATTCAACGATGTCATAGGCAATGTTTGAATGAGTGAAAAGGCAGACCTTTCAATGAATTAAAAAGATAATTGAATTTTTCGATTGTACTCAATCTTTTTATTTTATGAAATAAGAGCATTATACATGTTCAATCCAAGTTTGGAAATTCTGTTATGTCGCCTGAAAAAACTTTAAGTTCGATTTGTTTCAACTGAAGGTTGCAAACCTCATCGTCTTTTCTTTGATTCTTTTGTTGTTTACATTAAGATCAAGAAAGATTTGTTTAATTCTCAAAAATTTATCATTGAACTCTTTTTCTAATTGCATCCTGTTCTTCGAAATTAATCCCTCCGTAACGTCGGCAACTCCTATATGGAATTATGATAAGAACAGAAATCTTTGTTTGATCTGATCAATTTCACTCACTGATACTTCCAACAAAGAACAAGATTTGGATCAGTTTCAGCACGAACCGCTATTTCAAAAACCTCATCCAATGAATTAAATTGAGTTTGTCGTAAATTTATAATTTTCCTCAATTTGTCTGCCATAATGGAAAATGAAAACAGTATAATTAATTTGAACAAATTGAACTTATTAATTTGTGAAAATAAAATGAGAGAGGTAGAAGAAATATGTAAATATTGTGAATAAATCGTTACTGTATGAACACCGAAGAGCGGTGCGCACTGCGTGAATAAAATGGGATGTACGCTTGCAACGTCGCCGTCGGTCGTAACTTGAATTTATAATTTATGAATGAATTATCTTGATGAGATAAGAAAATTATTGAAAAGTGAAAATTCACCCAACATTAAGTATCCGTGCCCGAATTGGACCAAATAATGGAGGATTGAGACTTTAGTGGACTGTATAAATTTTGAGAGTTGTTAAAAAATACCTTCAAATCCTACCTTATTGCCGGACTCAACCTTGGGTGTTGGATAAAAGTTCTTAACTTGGTGAAACTCGTTCCACTCACACTATGGCCAGAGTTCCACTGTCTCCAATCGTAATTCCAGAAAATCTTGAAGTTTAAGCGGTGAAAGGGTGAAAATGGTGAAAATGAGGAGAATATGTAAAGTAGATATAACGCACTGGAGCACAAGTTAGTCGCAATTGAAAAATTGAATTATATTTGTTTCACATGTGTCTTCAGAACATATGTCTTCCGCGCACAGCGATGAAGGAGAAATTTGAAGGCATATACGGGGGAAGACTGAATAAAATGATACTTAATATGAGGTGAAAATGAATTTGAAAAGGAATAGAAATAAATTGTTTGAAAAGAAAAATGAATATTTAAAAAATATTATTATTGAAAAAATAATTTAATAATATTGCGCGGTCGCAACACCGGGTGTCCAGGAATATGTGAGAAATCTCTGGGATTCAGATGGAACATTAAAAATAAGATGACAAGTTTCCATACATTTTTTTCCTAGCGACCCTCCCCAAGGAGATGCGGCCTCCTAAAAGACGCCTATCTGTCTTGAATAACTTTTAAACTACTCAATATAATTTAATGAAAATTTAATATGATAAACAGTATTAGGGTCCTCTCAAAATAATACCCTTAAAACATAATTAGCTTGTTTAGTTTACCAGGGGCGGACTAGGTTCTACATTTCAATTATTACATTTGTAACACCCTGTACGATAAGGAGTTGAAAAAATAAATTTGTATACCTTGTGTATTAAGCTAAAGAAATGGCAATAGTTCATTGTCGATCAAATGAACTGTTTTCGAGAAAAAAATAGTAAAAGAACCATGATTCCTAAATTTTTGTCTGCAAGAAATAAAAATTTGGTGTATTCCTCTCCGCTTGATACTAAGGAGGAACTTCTACAGAGGACCACAGTAGAACAGTCCTCTTTTCGTCGCGCCCGCGACGAGAGTTCACGGAGCCCATGTTGAACCCTTTTATGAAGTTTTTAATTATTTCTAATAAGCGTATGTATGTTCAATCATTAGTAGTTTCAGTGAGTTCAGGATTAAAAATAATTCAGGTTTGAATTTTCGTGTATATTATTTTATAATTTTTGTTCAGGTGCCTTTCTTTGACAAAACTGCATTTTTAAGAATCTTTGTAATTTTGTCGGATTGAATAACCTAAACTTGAACTTTTCTGTTCCTTCAATGACTTTCGAATCACAAATTGTGGCAAAAAGAAATTAGAAATAATAGTTCTTTTCAATAAAACTAAAACATCAACTAATTCATTTATTTTTTTCTCTTAAATGGTTCATTTCATCGACAATGAATAAAAGTACCTTATCTTCAACTTGATGTTTAAGGTATCTAATTTTATTTCGGTTAACTTCTTATCATATAGGGTGTTAAAAATGTGAGCATTAAAATGTACAACCTAGTCCGCCTCTGGTAAACTAAACAAGCTAATTATGTTTTAAGGACAGTATTTTGATAGGTCCTTACTACTGTTTTTCATATTAAATTTTCATTGAATTATATTGAGTATTTTAAAAATTTTTCAAGAAAAAATTATTTCTAGTGGTGTTTTTTAGGAGGCCATATCTCCGTGGGGAGGGCCGCTAGGAAAAAAATTTATGAAAACTTGTCATCTTATTTTTCAATATTTTATCTTTTTCCGACAGATTTCCCATATTTTCTCGGACACCCTATATATATATATATATATATATATATATATATATATATATATATATATATATATATATATATATATATATATATATATATATATATAAGATCCCGTATCAATAACACCCCAGAGTGTCACTGGAGGTGGATTGTCTTCAGGTCAAACATATAACAAACACATTACCTTAGTAAAAGTTTTCTGGTTTTCGAGATATTGCCACTCTTATGTTTTTTTCAAATATCTATACTTTTTAGTCATTTTCTTGCCTGTTTTGATATGAATAGCTACTAACTCATGGCTTCTTTTTCTTGTGCAATCATCAATATATGGTTGAGACAATCGACCTATCATTTCATTAAAAACTAGCTCGGTAACCTCAAAAAAAAATCAAGTTGTTTCAATTCAATTTAAATCCGAAAACATTGAGTAAAGGGACTGTGCGAACGAAATTTCATTAAAAGTTGACAACTTTGTTTATTTATTTATCTTGAATTGATTGGGCCGATACATGATGTAAATTAATGAAGATATCAAAACAATGGTTTATAAAAACCAAATACATATTTATATACA
>JARQZK010000920.1:2500-22500 GCA_030704885.1 Cynegetis impunctata | reverse complement strand
CCCTATTTTTCTGTTGGCTTGTCGGTAGAATTTAGCGGAAAAGGCGGTATAGTTTTATCTGCCTCAATGTCTGAGATAATAAGGATGTGGTCCCCCGAAATTTCGTTAAAACGACCACTTTTGGTTATGCGAAGATTATTTGCGATCGTGTTTGGAATATTTGAACTAGAAATGAATTGGAAGTATTTATTTTCTGTTGATGCTTTGCAGGGGATTCATAGGTGCCTTTTGTATACATTAATCAAATTCAATCTGTTGTATTTACGTATCGTTTATTTCCAACGGGATTGCTTGAAAAATATCAACATAGGGAACTGGATACTTTATAATTCTTGAGAATTTTCATTCTAAATATTATTTTCGGAAAAAACTTGTATGAAGTCAACCAGTTTTGAGAGTAGAACGCATTCAATCCAGTTGTACAACTTTTAAGCCTTGTAGCTCAGTTTGGAGTGGCTGTAGGAATAGACAACGCTGAAAAATATATTCAACGCTTGAAATTTCTATATCAGAATTGCAGCTGTGAAAGATATCAATTGAAACACCCAACGGATACTTCTCTAACATCAACTCAATCGTATTTGCGTTAAACCGCAAAAAGCACAAAACAGAAATTCCAAAAGTTCTGCAAACTTGGAGTAGTATTAAATATATTATTTCATATCACGTATCAAATTTGCAACCAATTTAAGCGTACGGAACATTTTTTTAATTCAAAATTAACGTTTTTCTTCGAAAAATTTACCAAAAACAAATTCCAAAAAGTTTGCAAACTTGATAGATACTTCGGAAAAATATACCGAACAGTTGTATAAATTTGCAACCTTTTACGTTGACCGGAACATATTTATTTCTAGTTTTTTTAATTCGTGGTCATTTTTTCGGGCAAGGTGGTCTCGAAATAATTACAAAAGTTTTGAAACTTTGTTTTAAAGTAAAAAAACATCTGTTCTGATGCATTTGCAAATTTGCAACCTTGTCCGCGGTATGGAACTTTATGCAATTTGCAAAAATATGATTTCTGGATTTTTATATTTTTGCAAATTATTATATCATTATCAAGTTTGCAGAACTTTTAAATTTTTTTCACTATTTTTTAATTTTTTCCTATATTTAAATGAGGGCGATCAGAGAAAGAAGTTTACACCGGTAATATTTCATATCTAGTTTCCACTGGAATGGCGGCTGTGAAAGATATCAATTGAAACACCCAATGGGCACTTCCCTAACATCAACTCAATCGTATTTGCGTAAAACCTCAGAAAGCGCAAAACAAGAAGAATTTCCTATATTTAATTGGGGGCTATCAAGAAAAAAGTTTACTTCGCTAATATTTCATATCTAGTTTCCACTGGTTTCCAAAATTTGTACTGAATTTACCTATATTTAATTTTTTTCTGCCTCAAGGACAACCACCAAACAAGAAGAATTTCCTATATTCAATTGGGGGCGATCAAGAAAAAAGTTTACTTCGCTAATATTTCATATCTAGTTTCCACTGGTTTCCACAATTTGTACTGAATTTACCCATATTTAAATTTTTTCTGCCTCAAGGACAACCACAGATATATATATATATATATATATATATATATATATATATATATATATATATATATATATATATATATATATATATATATATATGAAAAACTTGGTTCACGGAATGAACCGCGTGAAAGATTTGAAAAATCTCGACGTTTCGGCTCCTTTTGCCATCTTCAGGAGAATTAGAAGGGGAATAATTCAGAATCGTGGCCTCAATCTGCCTACTCCACGATTTGAATTAGAAGGAATCGGAAACAATACGATTGCGTGGTCTCAACCTGCCTACACCACTAACCGTAATGCTTCCTGTCAACTCTGAAGTCTCAACCTGCCTACTCTTCAGAGTCAACTGACGGTCCGTTCGTCGCGTGGCCGTATTTATAGGGGAGGGGGCGGGTACTCACGCTCATCAGTGCGGGATGCACTCTGATTGGGCGTTACATGGCGACCACTGAGAAGTGGTTTCCATGCTGATGGGAGTCTGTGACTGTCATCTCTGGTGTTCAAACAATTTGGACGTTTTTCTATTTCTACAGCTTCACGGAAAATTCGGGATTTGAAAGATTGGACGGGAGCAATAGTTCTTGTATTGGGGAAATCGATAATGTGGCCTGTTTGGGTGTGATGTTGGGAAAGGGCGTTGGAGATATCTGAGTGTCTTACTGAAAGTAAATGTTCTTTGGCACGGACCTGAATTCGTCGGTTTGTTTGTCCTATATAAGAACGAGGACAATTGGAACAGGGAATCTCATAAACACCGTGATTTTCGTTAGGAATTTTATCTTTGACGGATCTGACTAGATGGGAGAGTTTTTGTTGAGTGGTGAATATTGTTTTGATGTTCGTGTTTTTGAGAGATCTTGCGATCTTATCTGTTACTCCTTTGATGTAAGGAAGAAATAATTTAGGTGTAGATTCTTGTTCAGTGGGATTGGAAGGAGGTAGAGGTGGGGTGATGTTTGTGTGTTTACGTATGTTCTTGTTGATTTGATATGTGTTGTAACCGTTCTGTAATAATATATGTTTTAGAATATTGAGTTCTGATTCACGGTGTTCGTCGTCAGATAGTCGAATGGAGCGGTGGATTAGGGTATTAACTACAGAGTTGAGTTGAGAAGGATGGTGATGAGACTGGGCGTTCAGATAACGGTTTGTATGGGTGGGTTTACGATAAACTGAATAGGAGAAGCCTTGGGATGGAAGTTTTTTGACCATGACATCGAGGAATGGCAGAGACCCATCGTTTTCCACTTCCATTGTGAATTGGATACTTGGATGTATGCCATTCAAATGATTCAAGAAGTGGAGCAACGAGTCTCCGCCATGGGGCCAGATCGCAAAGACATCGTCTACATAACGTAGCCAGCATGATGGTTTAAGGTCGAATGACGAGAGAGCTTGGGTTTCGAAATGTTCCATGAAAATGTTGGCTATGACGGGGGAGAGAGGGGATCCCATTGGGGTTCCCTTAATTTGTCTGAAGAAATTGCCTTGAAAGATGAAGTAAGTGTTGGCCATGCAGTGTTTGATCAGGGATAGGTTGTCTGGGGATATTTGATGTTTCTTGTCTAGGATGGAAAGTGTTTCTTCAATGGGGATATTTGTAAATAAGGAGACAATATCAAAACTAACAAGAAGATCTGTTGGGGTAATATCAATACTTTTGAGGAGTTCTATGAAGTGAAAAGAGTTTTTGACGTATGACTGGGTTTGTTCTGCAAGGGGTTGAAGGGTTTTGGCGAGATATTTCGCAAGAGGATGTGTTGGACAATTGTAAGCGCTGACAATGGGTCGAAGTGGAATATTAGGCTTGTGAACTTTGGGTAGACCATAAATTCGAGGAGTTCTTGAAGATTTTTCTCTTGGGATTAGAGACTTTTTTATTTCAGGTAGGAGATTCGATTGGTTGATACGAGATTTAGTGGTTTTCGGGTCATGAGGGATACGCTTATAGTCGGGGGTGTCTAGAAGATTGGACATTTCATCGAGGTAAGAAGAAGTGTTAAGAATGACAGTGGCATTGCCTTTATCGGCTGGGAGGACGACTAGATTTTGGTTATTGTACAATAACCAAAATCCCCATCCAACACATCCTCTTGCGAAATATCTCGCCAAAACCCTTCAACCCCTTGCAGAACAAACCCAGTCATACGTCAAAAACTCTTTTCACTTCATAGAACTCCTCAAAAGTATTGATATTACCCCAACAGATCTCCTTGTTAGTTTTGATATTGTCTTCTTATTTACAAATATCCCCATTGAAGAAACACTTTCCATCCTAGACAAGAAACATCAAATATCCCCAGACAACCTATCCCTGATCAAACACTGCATGGCCAACACTTACTTCATCTTTCAAGGCAATTTCTTCAGACAAATTAAGGGAGCCCCAATGAGATCCCCTCTCTCCCCCGTCAAAGCCAACATTTTCATGGAACATTTCGAAACCCAAGCTCTCTCGTCACTCGACCTTAAACCATCATGCTGGCTACGTTATGTAGACGATGTTTTTGCGATCTGGCCCCATGGCGGAGACTCGTTGCTCCACTTCTTGAAGCATTTGAGTGGCATACATCCAAGTATCCAATTCACAATGGAAGTGGAAAACGATGGGTCTCTGCCATTCCTCGATGTCATGGTCAAAAAACTTCCATCCCAAGGCTTCTCCTATTCAGTTTATCGTAAACCCACCCATACAAACCGTTATCTGAACGCCCAGTCTCATCACCATCCTTCTCAACTCAACTCTGTAGTTAATACCCTAATCCACCGCTCCATTCGACTATCTGACGACGAACACCGTGAATCAGAACTCAATACTCTAAAACATATATTATTACAGAACGGTTACAACACATATCAAATCAACAAGAACATACGCAAACACACAAACATCACCCCACCTCTACCTCCTTCCAATCCCACTGAACAAGAATCTACACCTAAATTATTTCTTCCTTACATCAAAGGAGTAACAGATATGATCGCAAGATCTCTCAAAAACACGAACATCAAAACAATATTCACCACTCAACAAAAACTCTCCCATCTAGTCAGATCCGTCAAAGATAAAATTCCTAACGAAAATCACGGTGTTTATGAGATTCCCTGTTCCAATTGTCCTCGTTCTTATATAGGACAAACAAACCGACGAATTCAGGTCCGTGCCAAAGAACATTCACTTTCAGTAAGACACTCAGATATCTCCAACGCCCTTTCCCAACATCACACCCAAACAGGCCACATTATCGATTTCCCCAATACAAGAACTATTGCTCCCGTCCAATCTTTCAAATCCCGAATTTTCCGTGAAGCTGTAGAAATAGAAAAACGTCCAAATTGTTTGAACACCAGAGATGACAGTCACAGACTCCCATCAGCTTGGAAACCACTTCTCAGTGGTCGCCATGTACCTCCCAATCAGAGTGCATCTCGCACTGATGAGCGTGAGTAACCGCCCCCCTCCCCTATAAATACGGCCACGCGACGATCGGCCCGTCAGTTGACTCTGAAGAGTAGGCAGGTTGAGACACGCAATCGTATTGTTTCCGATTCCTCCTAATTCTAATCGTGGAGTAGGCAGATTGAGGCCACGATTCTGAATTATTCCCCTTCTAATTCTCCTGAAGATGGCTCCGCAAAAGGAGCCGAAACGTCGAGATTTTTCAAATCTTTCACGCGGTTCATTCCGTGAACCAAGTTTTTCAAATACTTCCGACCGCGGAAATCTTTCTGAATATATATATATATATATATATATATATATATATATATATATATATATATATATATATATATATATATATATATATATGTTCTACCAAGTGAGCAGTAAAATGTCGATATATTTCATTACCAACAAACATTTAATTAGTTTTTCATATGGGTATATTCCGGAAGGATGATATTATGATTATAATGAAAAATCATCATTTTTCATTATCTACTTTTCTCATTTATTAATATCTGTTTCTTAAGAAGATGCAATAATGGTGCGATCCATATAGAAAAGCTTAGTTGCCTGAATATTCAAAATTCTCAATAAGATCGAAATATATAGTGAAATATAACTCCAATAATTGTATAATAATAAAATAACTCAACCACTCCTTATATTTCTAAAATATACCGAAAAACCTTCAAATATATTAGTTCTGTGACGACAGACGAAATACTTTTATTTGTAAGTACAAACAATTAAATTAAAAACAACATTGTTGTTATACAACGAAGATACACTGGGAGTACAATATAAGCTTCGGATGTTTATGTGTAGTGCGGAAAAGGGTAACTAAATATTTATGGCTCAGGAAAGATCGCGGACTGCCGTAGAATTACATGGGCTAGTTCACCTGATTTCTCACCCTCCATGTTATATCAATAGCCTCTAGCACGATTGCAACATCATATCCAAATATTTATTCTGTCCGAATAACACAACCGTTCTATGTTGTAAGGCTGAGGAATTATATTAAGCTTTTTACTGAACCAATATACAAGCTGTTTTCAACGATATGAATTCAGTTACATGAAATCGTGTATTTCTTTGGAATACTAGAATCGGCTTTAAATCGATTCATTATTTTCAGTTACATTCATTTTGGGAATATTGACTGTTTCTGAAAATAATTGAACGAATGAATCAAACGTTAATTTCACGTTATCAGTTATAATTTCATTTAAAGAATTTTGATATTATACCTGCTTACATTTTACAGGATTGCTTAATTACTTGTAAGACGAGGTTAGTTTGAAATAACAAACTTCTCAACACTATAATTTTGAAAAATAGAAAGATGGCACTTCAGTCAAGAATATCACACATATTTTCAAAACCGTGCAGAGATTTTACTGGCCCGATAATTATTAATCTTCCACGGGCCCCCTTATCTATTATTTCTTATATTGTTTTTTGTAAATATAGAGACATGTGAAAGGTGAATAGAATAATAACCTCTTTTAATAGTTTTATTAACTATACAGTACAGAAAAACAAAGAGTTAGTAGAATCAAATTATGTAAAAATTAGTGAAAAAGCGGAAATGTACCTACCTATATTGTGCTTTCTGTTCTAATTTACATGTACTTAATATATGTTCGGATTCACAAAAATCATTAGTTTGAAAAAATATGATACAGCTTGTAGGAATACATCAATAACTCCAATTTTATTCAGTTTTTAGTCAATTATAAAATTTAACATATTACACCAATTAAGAGATACACGCATCATCAAAACCTGAAATAACTTAACATTGAATTGAGAACATTAATTTTTTTCAATTAAATATTATTTACTAATTGGATTGAACTCACAAATCGAAAAATGAACACATAATTTAATTAGGCTTATAAAATAAACATAGAGTTTGAATGAGAAATATATTTTCTTATAAATGAAAAAATATAATCCAGTAACTAATAGGTAAATCTCCGTAACAACTGAAGACATAATCCACTATGTAATGTTACTCATTAAACGTGAAACACAAAAAATTTGCGATAATTCATATCATTTAAAATTTCCTGCCCGGGCCAGGGTCGAGAGCCCGAGCCCTAGGATAATTGTATTTCCATTACCCGCTCTGCACTCCATTGCATATTTTATCATTTTTTTATATCTCGAAGAGAAATGGGTCATTAAATATGTTCTTGTTCCGTACTTATACTTACTTATGACAGCTATAATTAAACTTGAAAAAAACATTCATATATATATATATATATATATATATATATATATATATATATATATATATATATATATATATATATATATATATATATATATATATATATATATATATATATATATATATATATATATATATATATAGACTTCTATTCATATTTCTGATTCCTCGAAAATCAAATTCAGAATGTGAAAGATTACTTACTTAATCATCAAGAACTTTCACCTTTCAGTTGAATTTATCAACTATGAGTCGTATATTCATAGCGCAGTTAATGGTTTTTTAGCCAAAGAATGTTTAATACAGTCACTCATTAAGAACTATATATCCTCCACGATAAGATAGTACGCCAGTTTACTGAAATAGTCAATACAGTGTTATTCTTTGATCTGCTATGGGTACTGTTTTCTTGTTTCACAATTGTCATTTAAGACAATGGCACACTGTAGTTGTGTAAATCTAGGTAGATACTCTTTGGAAAGTAAAAAGTGAAGAATGTCCTGTATATATATATATATATATATATATATATATATATATATATATATATATATATACATATATATAGATATATATAGATATATATATATATAGATATATATATATAATGGGATCTAAATATATATATATATATATATATATATATATATATATATATATATATATATATATAAATAAATATATATATATAAATATATAGATATATATATATATATATATATATATATATACATATATATATATAATTTAAGAAAACTCAAAACTTTAATTGTACTGAACCAAAGGGAACACATTTCAATCAGTTTTGATCCATAATTCATTTTAGTAAGAATGTAGGGTGCTACTTATTGTATTCATCAGTTCAAAAATTGGAAAAGCACTTCGAACATCCTCAGCTATTTTCAACAGCTCGCAATCCTCTTACTTATTCCAGGACAAATTTGAAAGGCACTTTCATCAATGGCTGTTCTCCATCGGCAAACAGGTGCTTCGCATTTTTGCCGCAGATTCCTTAATGCTCGTTCGACGTTTCAGTGAGGCGGTAGAAGGGAGCGGAGGGCTCCTATGTGGAGATAAGAATCAACTTAGTCTCCTGCTCTCCATCCGACAACTCCCAGTCAATAAGAAACGGTTGGGATTCACCCACCTCTTGCATAAAGTCATGAGTTCATCTCGTTTGATTGAAATCCTCCATCTATTTGAAAAACCCCACACCACGCCACGTTTTCATTGTTTTAGCGGGCTCATGCATACTTCATGCGACCCTCAGAATGTGAGCTTTTCACTCTTTTTCGTTCTCGTTTTGTTTGGACCGTATAATATACTTACGTTTATGTAATAGATTGGACGAGGTGAGTAATTGTATATTTTCTTTTTATTTGGTGGAAAATTCTGCTTCCCCGTTATATAAACAGGTATAAATATGGATGGATATAGCCAACCGTATTATTTCGAGAATAAAACAGATAAGAATCCCCCGTCTACAAGAAATATGATATATTGCAGAAATATTTTTATTGGTTTTGTTGTTTTGCTTTAAACAGCATAACGCAGATATTTCTTGCACTCCTAAGTATCGTTGCTTTGAACAAGAAAAATAGATAATCGATCAAATAACAAGAAAAGTCATTTGATAATGGGAAATCAGCAAACAACTTTCCAATGGAGGCTATATGGGTCCTAACCTACAGAAGTTCGAATTTCCTCACAGCATAATTCACTCGGTAGGAAGTGTTCATCAAAACGAAGGGCGAGAAGTGCTTCAAAAAGTGTGTTCGTATTGAAAATATTCATAATAATAAATAAATATAAGAATATTTTTGGCACTTTGTCGTTTAGTCCTTATCAGAATCATCAGAATAAAACGCTTTCATCAGCTTGGCCTGTAAGTGACGGAATCAATTTTATGAATATTCGGACTTCCTTGTCTAAAAATCCTAGTTATCCTTTTCATGATGAGTACCTACAGTAGAAATTCAAAATTGAGTGATGGGCAAATGAAGATTTCGAAGTAAGCGCTATGAGTATTGGCATTATTATGAGGCTGAAAAATTCAGCACGTAAGGTGCTCATACACAGGTATGATGTTGGTGAAGAATCGGGAATTATTTCGGGGGTATTTTTTAGTTTAGTTTTTGCCCAAAACTAGTAGTTTCGGAGGTGAAGCGATTTCTGTGAATTTTCAGAGTGAATTGTATGGGTATGAGATTGGTAATGTCTGCTCGTAATATGCGAATGTTTTGGTATATTACAGTTCACTTGAAAATCGACAGGGACTTACGTCAAGGATATTTACAATTTAAAAATATCAAGACTCTTGATAATGAGTTCATAACTCGAAACATGTCGACTATTCGTTACTGCTGAATACACTATCTAAATATTTTTATCTACAACCGTGCGTAAATTATGTTTTTACACACCCATATTAGTGCGGTAACTACTACTTTAACGCACTAGTGCGGTAAAAATCATTATTATTATTGCCTATGGTTTTTTTTTCAAATAAGCTATTAATCTTGGAAATTTGTCTATCTGCATGTTCTTTTTTATCTTCAAAATAGGCAATTAATACATCTTCATTAATGTTATCCACTTTTTTATGGGAGCACCATTCGATTAACATATCATAGGCCTTTTCGTAGCTTATTTCGGATTTCTGTGGTAGCAAGTTCGCCGTAGCAGCTTCAACTAGCCGTGAAATCTCCATATTTTCGATATTTTGACTGACAACTTCAAAGTGGCGTTGCTTTTTTTGTCGCTATGACATCCTAATTTTCATAACAATAAAAAAAGTTAAAACATTGCTGGTGACCAAGTTGGGAAATTTTAGACTATAATTAATTTGTATTTAATAAAAACGAACGGTTGTAGATAAAATAGTATGCATAACTCGCGTGGTAAAGGTTTTTAGCACACTTAAGTGAATGAAAAGACTCGCCTGCGGCTCGTTTTTCAAACTTCACTTATCGTGTGCTGAAAACCTAGTTACCACACTTATTATGTAATATACTATTATATAGTGAAACATAAGCCAAGTGTGTTTTATTTTAAAGTTTATACTTTATTCAATTTTTGAATTCCAGAATTTACTCTTTACAAATTTCAAATTTTCAATTTTGGTGGTATCCTTGATTGATAGGAGCCTATAAGCTGCAGCTTACTCCAGCCTATTGTTAAATCCGGCACTTGAATCTCTGCGGCACTCCCGAGTTAACCAGAAACTCCCTGGATCTGCAAGTTTCAATTTATCTAAATTGACTGCGATTGCTCAAGTAAAACTCCATGAAAAGTGACAAGCTATTTGAAAATCCAAAAAGCCTCTCAGTTTTAACTGTGAGCAATTTAGGGTTAATCTCATCTAAAGCCTGTTGAAAGTCCATGTTAACAACGTCAACTTGTCCTCCCATGTCCAATTCTTCATATTTTATATGAATTGTGAAAACTAAATGTGTAGAGCAGGATACCCTAGTCATGAAACCATGCTGCTTGATTGCTATACTATTCCTAATCTTCGAACAATTCAGAAAAATTGACAATATAGAAATAGGCCTATCATTACTCACAAGCGATGAGTCGCCCTTTTTCAGCACCGGGATTACTTTTGGTATATTCCATCTTGAAAAAAAAATACTGGTCCTCAGAATAAGATATGCTCGAGTGGTACGACCAGAACGCCAATACACTCTCTGACAATGAAACTGAGAATCAAGTTGGGTCCATCCGTCAATTTGTTATCAAGTTTCCTCGCAGCCGACCTTATAATATCCTCTATTACGCACTTCATGGAGACACAGTTATTTGATATGGTCATTATTTTAATTTAAGTTGCTCGCTGCCGAGTGAAAAATATCACTCTTTTCAATGTCCTATACATTATCAGATTTGCTTCAACATTTAGGTTGTGAATTGTTGTATTTATTTGAAAATTATATTCAGGTCTTTTACTCATTTTATACCGACTTTAGATAATCGGTGGCATTTTCTAATGGGGTCCAGGGCCGCACTTACGGTAAATTCATCCCTGCCGAGTGATTGTTCATTGATCAGGCAGAAGTCTTTGGAAACCACATTGAAGCTTTTATTGAGATGAGTACGGAACAATACAAAATTTCATAAATCACTACTTCTCGAGTGTAGAGCACTGATAGCATCTAAACAGATCGAAACGGCTATCAACTATTCATGAGTTGTATAGTGATTTGCCATTTTCCAATTATTAATTATTATAGTGTGAAGACATGCAAAACTCTCAGTGTCGAGACTCAACAACAAGCTCTCTCTGAACGTTACTTGATAAATTTCAATTATCAAATTTCCTTGTTCAAATTTGTAGCCCGAAATCATACATTTCTTCACTGATTCCGTATCGTTCTCTATATGATTCAATGGAGAATTGTGTTGCAAATTGTTATAATGGAGTTGCACAAGCGTTGAGTATCACAAATGTTCAGTTAGGCATTTTCGTTTCACTCCTTTTGCTCATACTATGTCATATAGTCGAAGTAATGGTGTATTCTGGATAATTGTAGTATCTAATAGTTTTCTACTAGGAGCATAAGGCTTATAGAATACCCTAAAAATTATAATTTCATCTCTAATGCAGTACTACGATCAGCCACCTGCGTCCGATGTGCTTAGATAGATATGGGTATATACTTACTGTCAGGCCATAATATTTCCATATAATCAATCTAATATATTACAGGTAGTAGTGCTCCCAAATCGTTTATGAATCTCCTCAGCACTCTCCATCAAGACTATCCTCACTTAGCAGTTCTCCTTCAAAAGCATCAATATTCTCGCAGAACAGTACAAGTTCAGCTAGTTCTTTCTCAGATACAATCAAGCCACAATATCGCAACAACATAAACAAAATAACTGAAAACGTTATTTTTTTTATATGGGGTTGCCAGAAGAATTTCTTTTCTTTCACACGAAGCTACTATTCGAAAAGGTTGCTAGTCTAGTAAGAGATATTTTAATATCATTGACGAAAATTCGTTCGGACGATTCCTATGTGCGTCTGGCTATAGATTTTGATATATGTAAAAGCTCAGTTAGTAAAATATTCAATAAAACTTTTCCCTTTATAGCTGACCAAATGGAACAGTTAATATATTTTCCACCTATCGAAGAAATTTGTAAAAAGTTGCCGATATCTTTTAGAAAAAAATATTCAACTACAGTGAGTATTGCACTGTATTGAAATAAGAATCGAAAAATCTTGAAACGCAATGAAATAGGTTTTGGCGTTACCAGAGTATTTACATTGTAATACAATGAAATATTTGATTTCATAAACATAAATTTTTTGAGATGTCTAGAAAACTGCATGAGCAATGTAAAAAAAAGCATTTCACTTAGTCGCGAAGTGCATGTTTAGTTGTACTGGAGCTTCACATTTCGCTGTATATTTTACATTGTTGATGTTTTTCTTATGGTTTCAGTTTTCAGCGGACATTTAATTCTCAATAGGAGATATGTTCTTCTGTTATGCCTTCTTCCAATAACATGAAATAAAAGCTAAACAAATGGCTGTTTAAATTGAATAAACACGAACGAAGCAAGAGCCCTGGTGCGACTCTGAAAGAAATACTTGATACTTGAATGATTCGTGGTGCGGCGATCTTGGATAGGTCGAATGACGTCACAGGCAAACCAGAGGCCATACACGTTCCCTACTAAAATAGGAAACTTCAACAATCCATTTCTAAGTCACTTATTGATTGATTTCAAAAATTGTTTCAGTGATTTATTAGTTTTGGTCTATATTTTAATAGTATTGTGTTAAATATAATATTTTTAATAGCATGAAACTTCTCCATTATCAGGTTTTAGTAACCTATTGAATTTCAATTGGATCAATTTATTGCTCTTATAACCTGCCATTTTAGAAAGTATATATCCATCAACTATATATATATATATATATATATATATATATATATATATATATATATATATATATATATATATATATATATATATATATATTTATATTTATATATATTTATATATATATATATATACTATAATATATAATATAATATATATATATATATATATATATATATATATATATTTATATAAATATATATATATATATATATATATATATATATATATAATTATATATATATAATATATATATATATATATATATATATATATATATATATATATATATATATATATATATATATATATATATATATATATATATATATATATATATATATACATATAGTTGATGAAATCCGTCGTTACTAGGTGATAATTTAACATGATGAACAAAACTAAATTTGAATTTACTACGTTTATTATCACAAAATATTTTGAAAAATATAACACTGCGATTGCAATTTCGGTCACTAGACCATCATCGGGCAGATTGATTTAAGAACTGAAAACAGAATTGAATTATAGATTTGCGCTTACGGGTGGGAAAGAATTATTGCAGGTACCTAAATAGACAAGAGGAACATATTTCAAGAAGGGCTTATCGAGTGAATTTCCCAAATTGGTACAATACAATGTTCTTAGAAAAATCATTATAGTTTGAATACACTGAATATAGGAGAAGATATCAAGTCAATCTGGTCGAAATTGCAATCGCAGTGTTATATTTTTCAAAATATTTTGTGATAATAAACGTAGTATATTCAAATTTAGTTTTGTTCATTATATATATATATATATATACAGTGCTTTCATGATGAAAGGAACAAATTCATTAAAAAATTAGGTTTCTATTTCATGTTAAAATCCTCGGACAGGTCGATTAGTATTTTTATTTGGCCATTTTTCGCATTAAAAATTTTGTATACAGGGTGTCTCATTCAAGAGCTATGGCTTTGTCATTAGTTTTTTTAAAGGTAATACCCTGTATATTATTTCACTTTACAATTCTACGATAAATTCTTATCACTTTTTGTGAACATACCATATGCCTCAACTCGATGGATTGCCAGAAACGGAGATAGTGGGTAATGAGAGGTACGATATGAAAACACACAAATGTAATTACTAATTTAATTTTTACATATGTTCAATCTGTTGTCCGTTTACTTCGAGACATTTTTGAAGTCGATTCAATGTTTCCCGTTGCACATTTTCAATTACTTCTGGACTGATAAGTCTTATTTCCTGCCTGATTCTCTCTTTTAGATCATCAATATTATTTGGTCTATTCAAATAAACTTTAGACTTCAAATAACCCCATAAGAAAAAATCCAATGGGGTTATGTCCGGTGATCTTGGCGGCCACTCAATCGGACCTCTCCTCCTATCCATCTGTTGGGAAAAGTTGCATCAAGAAATTGTCGAACAGCGATTGAATAGTGAGGAGGTGCCCCATCTTGTTTGAAACCATATCTCGTTATTAGGTATGTCAGGATCTTGTGGGTTAGGAAACAAAACAGCTAAAGCCGGAATGAGTTCGAACTGGAGAAAGTTCAAGTAGTCCTCTCCGTTTAGTGTTCCTTCAAAAAAATAGGGACCAACTATACGATTTCGAACAATCGCTGCCCATGTATTAATTTTTTGAGGCCGCTGTGTGTGGCATTCTTGCATCCAATGAGGATTCTCGGTCGCCCAATACCTACAGTTTTGTCTGTTGACGTGGCCATTTAAAGTAAAGGTGGCTTCATCAGAAAAAATTATGTTTGTAATGAAATTTAGATGTTGATTATGAATTTCAAGAATCTGCTCACAAAACTGTACTCTGCGGTCAAAATCGTCTTCTAATAATTCATGTACCAGCTTAATTTTATAGGGATGATACTTATTTACCTTAAGTATTTTATGCACGGACCCTACTGATGAATTGAAATTATTGGAAATTGTAGTAATGGATGTATGAGGGTTATCTTGGGTTTCTAGTAAAACGTTCAGCACTGTTTCTTCAGATACTCTCGGTGGTCTTCCTTTAGGTAAATCTCTAACGTGGCCGTATCTCCTGAATTTTGATTCAATTTTGCTGACTGTCGATCTAGTAATTGGCGGACGATCAGGATGATTTTCATTGAATAGATTGCAGACTTCTTCTTGTGAACGCACCCTATCTCCAAAACCAATCATCATAAGTACTTCAATACGTTCTCTCTCAAGTAATTGCATTTTCTTAAACAATGAAGTAGTGTAGTGCCTGGAGCGTTAAAAACGTGAAAACTGCGGACTATACAGCACCAGTGAATGAATTCAGATGGTACATGTGACATTTCATTCTTCAGATTTAATGACAATGTTAACCTAAATGTGTTTTATGAACTTATAATCCACATTTTAAATCTCCAGGTGCTCCACTATCTCCGTTTCTGGGAATCCATCAAGTTGAGGCATATGGTATGTTCACAAAAAGTGATAAGAATTTATCGTAGAATTGTAAAGTGAAATAATATACAGGGTATTACCTTTAAAAAAACTAATGACAAAGCCATAGCTCTGGAATGAGACACCCTGTATACAAAATTTTTATTGCGAAAATTGCCCAAATAAAAATACTAATCGACCTGTCCGAGGATTTTAACATGAAATAGAAACCTAATTTTTTAATGAATTTGTTCCTTTCATCATGAAAGCACTGTATATATATATATATATATATTATATATATATTTTTTATATATATATATATATATATATATATATATATATATATATATATATATATATATATATATATATATATATATATATTTGAAAAACTTGGTTCTCGGGATGAACCGCGTAATAGATTTGAAAAATCTCGACGTTTCGGCTCCTTTTGCGAAGCCATCTTCAGGAGAATTATAAACTAGATTTCTAATTCTCCTGAAGATGGCTTCGCAAAATGAGCCGAAAAGTCTAGATTTTTCAAATCTTTTTAGCGGTTCGTCTAGATAACCAAGTCTATCTAATAATTCCGACCACGGTACTCTTTTTGAACATATATATATATATATATATATATATAATATATATATATATATATATATATATATATATATATATATAGATATCCTAACTATTCAAATGATTATTTCGTCAACGTGTGCAATACAGTTATCGCTGGATTAGCACCGATCCATGATCCTCTTTCATTCCTACCTCCCTTTGCCCATGTCGTTTCCAGCTTCTTCTTGAGTCCTGTCGATAAGCATGAACTCTTAATGACAATGAATAAAATTAAGAATAAGTCCTCTTGTGGCACGGATGGTCAGTCTTTGAGAGTGTTTTTGAATCTTCCAGACATTGTTATTAATAGTTTGGTTTTGTTAATTAATGAATCTTTTGAAATTGGTATTTTTCCTGATTGTCTAAAGACTGCAATAATTCTCCAACTTCATAAAGGAGGAGACAAATCTAACACATACAATTACAGGATCATAGCGCTTTTATCTGTTTTATCCAAGATAATAGAGAAACTAATGAAAATCCGCCTTCTGACTTTCCTATCAAATCATTAAATTCTCTCGTCACATCAAATTGGGTTTCAACCCAAAAAGAATACTACTGATGCTATGTTTTCGATGTTGAGCAATATCTATTCATTCCTCGATAACAAGCACTACTACGGTTTTCTGTGATTATGCTTGAGCATTTGACTGCGTTAATCACCAAATTTTGTTACGGAAACTGAAGTTTTATGGCGTCCGAGGTATTCCACACTGGTTCGAGTCTTATCTTGGAAAGGGAAAACAGTTTGTAAGGACAAATAACTCCAATTCTGCTTGTAAATCTATCACTAGCGGTGTCTCCCAAGGTTCTGTTCAAGGACCTGTCCTCTTCTTGTTATTTATAAATGATACTACTTATCTGAAGATCAGTGGAGAAATTACGCTTCTTGCGGATGATACGAGTATTAATTGAAGCAATCCTAATTCGACGACGCTGCACTCTGAAATGACAATTGATCTAGGATTGTTCAAGTCCTGGTGTGATGCAAACTTACTTTGCTTCAACGCAGATAAAAGCGTCGCCTTGTTTTATACAGATAGCTCCCAGGATCTATTCCTGCAAAACCATACCATTAAAATAGTTGATTATGTCAGATTTTTAGGCAATAATCTCTAATTTTCGCAGCATGTGCATGTCTTAGCTAAAAATTATCATCGGCCTGTTTCGTCATCAAATCCATCTCAAGTGAATTAGATACGGCATCTACAAGTACTGCCTATTTTGCATTGTTCGAATCTCATCTTAGTTATGGTCTTCCCTTCTGGGGTTCATGTAATTCTTCACAGCTTGACACCATTCTCAAATTGCAGAAGAGAACAATTCGTTGCATGTTGGTACTGAAAAATAGGGCTCATTGCAAATCTTACTTCAAGAAAAATGGAATTTTGACGCTTCCTTCTTTATATTTACTTGAATCTGTGTGTTTGATTCATAAGTATTTTCACAGTCACAGCACGGTTATTCCACCAGATCTTCGGGACATCATGTTCACTTCCCTATTCCTTCCTCTGAATTAACAAAAAAGTCCATCATTTACAATGCTAAGAAAATTTACAATCACCTTGCAGAGGAATTAAAATCTAAAACTTCCTTGACCAATTTTCGACAACAAACAAAATCTTATTTTCTTGATAGACCTTATTACACTATAGAGCACTACTATTCTAAGCATTGATTGATAGATATGACACAGGCATCAGCTTCAATTGAGGAGGATTTATTGTGAAGTTTGTATGTATTTTTTATGGAAATATGGTGTGATTTTTATTTCTAGGTATTACATTGTTTACTTTGATGTGATATTTCTTGATTGATGTGTGTTTATTTTTGTGTTTTACATTATTTAGTTACTTTTTTTTTCGCTTTGTCAACATATATATATATATATATATATATATATATATATATATATATATATATATATATATATATATATATATATATATATATAATTATATGAAAACTTGGTTCTCGGAATGAACCGCCTAAAAGATTCGAAAAATCGAGGTTTTTTGAATCTTTTACGCGGTGCATTCCGAGAACTAAGTTTTTCAAATACTTCCAACCGCAGAAATCTTACTGAACATATATTTCTGAATATATATATATATATATATATATATATATATATATATATATATATATATATATATATATATATATATATATAAATATATATACATATATCGGCACGAAGAATTATGACTTTATAATACCGCCACATTTTGAAAACATTTGTACCAAAAACAAGAAAAGTATCAAAGGTGTTATTTTTTGAATGGAAAATACCCTGTACACTGTATCTTTATATTTGAGGTTCATTTCCCCTGAACCTTGTGGGTTTTGAAATAACTATTTTATGAAAATATAATATCAGTTTTAACGCTTAAATTCTCAACTGCTGTTTTCTTGTTTTTAACCAAATTGATGCTAAGGCCTACTAAATGAAGAGCCTTTATAAAATCACTTGTGAACTATTGACTAACCTAGACTTGGTGTGTAAAACTAAAGGTAAAATAATTGCAATCTTTAAAAGTCACCAACTTGTTTAACTTAAATCATCGACGCACATATCGCAGCCCGCGGGCCGCTTGTGGCCCACCGTCGATATTTATGCGGCCCACGAACGAATTGAAAAAAATTTTCGAACATTTTCTTGTTCATGTTTTCATGTTTACTACGTAGGACAGGTATTCTATCCACCGGTCCAAGCATATTGTTACTCGATACTAGAAATCTGTCGAATCAACTAGATTACTCGAAGGCTCACGAAAGACATCGGTGTTATCCCAGAACAATGTGGGAGCTTCAAGAAGAGAAATTCAAGAAAACTGACGTCAATTTCGTGTATGTTGAAAAAATTTATATTTTGATACAAGCTTTTCAAGATCGTTCAAGACTTCAAAAAAGTTAAACCTCTATTGGACATTTGCAGCAATCCTTTCAACATTTCACCCGAAAATACGATAGAATCAATGCAACTGGAATTAATAGACATGCAAAATGACGAGAATGTACGGAACAAGTTTAATGAAGGTAATTTACTCAACTTCTACCGATGCGTTGATAAAAACGCTTATAAAGAGTTGCGAATGAACGCATTGGAATGCGCCAGCTTTTTTGGATCAACGTATTTGTGAAGAAACGTTTTCAGTGATGGAACAACAAAATCAAAAATCGAAACCGTCTGGCAAATGAAAATTTGGAAGCAATTTTACGTGTGGCGACATTTAATGTGGAGCCAAATATAAACAAAACTTGTTAGTTCAATGAAATGTCATGCATCAATATAATATAACATGAAATATTACACTGTAATGATTAGATCACATTACGATTACATAATTATAACAAACATTTTTGAATGTTCTTTTATTTTTATCATTATAAGTCATACTATTTAAAAATAAAAATTTTTGTGTTAATGAGTATTGTTTGTAGTGGCCCGTCATTGACTTATAATTTTCCCGAGTGACACCTGTTTCCTATAAGACTGTGCATTCCTGACTTAAATGGAACGCCGCATATTTTATGTCACCAACGATGTAAAATTGAATTGTCTATCGCATACCTGTGTACATTCCTATCGAAAACTCTTCACGTTTTCAAATAAAATGCACATTTTCATTTTGCAAACTGATTTTGAATCATTTAAAAATTGTCAGTGACCTAATTGTGTCTGTGCTTCCATCGTTGTACTACAAAGTACTTGAAAGACCTGTGTAAAACCTTGGAGGAGATTGAATATCCTCATCATATGATGAAAATAATAATATATGAAACACCCACATAAAGCATTGCGAATAAACCGTGTGAAAC
>JARQZK010000919.1:0-95552 GCA_030704885.1 Cynegetis impunctata | reverse complement strand
CCCACTCCTGCTAAATATCAAGGTCATTGTGTATGGTGCACGCCCCTCAACTAAGTTACCCCCACTCCTAAATATCGACTCAAGGTTAACCGCCTTTTCAAGGTCAAGGTCATTGTGTATTGTGCACACCCATTCTTTATCTACTTTCAGCATATGTTTTATCATGATTCTTTGCCACAAAGAGAAAGTCTAGTCTTGTTTTAAGTGACATAATTAATGGTGATCTTTCAATTTTGATTGATGTGGGAGTTATTTTCACCTCCTTTAGTGGGAAACAAGCCTCAAAGATGGTATTGATATGACCAGCGAAAGTGTTCCACATTGAGTCTATTTCACTCTTAGGCAAGCCATAAACGTCTGACCAGTCAATCTCATCAAGCATCCTCTCAAATTTCTCATAAGCACCATGATTGAATATTCTAACTTTTTTGTCAGAATGCAGTTCGAATAGATATTTCTAGCTAGGAAAGTAAACTTTACACCAGAATGATCTGACATATGCCTTTCTACAACCCTTGTTACACCCTTCACATTGGATATAAAATTGTCTATGCATGTGGAAGAAGTTTTTGTTATACGAGTGGGTTCCCTAGTACCAAGACTTAAATTGTATGAATTTATAAGCATCAAGAAATTTCTAGATTCTTTGGAGTCCTTTGAGATGTTAATATTGAAATCACCAGCTATTATGACTTAACATTGTTCTATTAAACATTTGTCGAGAAGTAATGCCAGTTTTTCATAAAATACATCTATCTCATTCACAGGGTGAGTAGAAGGTCTATATAAAGATATTACTATATGTTTAGTATTTCCTTCCATATACTGAATTGCACAACATTCGAAAACTCCCGCAGCACTTATTTATTTGATATCCTCTCGCTCGGTACATTTCGTTTCAGTATATATGTATGTATGTATATACTCAAGATTCTAGACAGATTTTATGTAGCATGTCCTATACCTAAGTCTGAGCGTTTTTGACATATTTGAATTTTTATGTCAAAAATGACGATTGCATGCCCTAATATAATTATCAATTGTTCTTATAAGGATTTCCTTATAACTTACTTTGGGGTAGATTCCTTGCTGAAAAATACTTGCTTTAATAGATTTTGTATAGTATTTGGATAACTAATCATACAGGGTGTTCAAAAAATAAGATCTAAAATGAATTAAAGAAAACTGACGAAAATCAATTTTTTTCAAATGGAAACCCCCTTTTATCTCATTTTGTAGTATTGAGCATCAAAAATTAAGGTTATTTAGTATGAGGTTTTCTGAATGGAATTGCCGGTAATCTCTTTTTATATTTGTTCTATACAACGCAACATAGTTTTCAGTTTCCTACATAATATTGCTTTAGTAAGTTCGGACTATATATATATATATATATATATATATATATATATATATATATATATATATATATATATATATATATATATATATATCAGTGCCGGATTAAGCCAGCGTGGGGCCTGTAGCAAATTCGGCCAAGAGGCCCTTGGTTTGCTTTATTCTCAAGTTTATGGTATTAAACTCAGATTAGAGAATAAAACCGAAAATGTGTGTGTGTGACAACCCGTAACGGCTATGTAGGAACACGTATATCTGTGTGCATGTAATGATACCAGTTTTCGAAATAAACTTCCTATATATTTTTTATTACTTTTTCACAAATCAAACTGGTTGGCTTTTTTTTAACTTAAGTAATAAAATAGTTCGTATATTATTTTAAATATTCATTAGGTACAATCAAAGCTACATACGCACAATCAAATTCACATTTATATTCATGTAAGTAAATGACATCCATGATACTTGTGAACTATTTGAGCCAATTTGCTTACGGTCAGTTAGCTGATTGGGGTTGAGCCATGAGAACTGACAAGAAACTTGGGCCACTCTTTTTCATTCGCCAGGGGTTCACAAGTGTTGGTGTTACAATAATATGGTGGAATGTAAACTGATGCAACTAAAATACAATGTTAGACTGACATCTGAATAACTTTTTACAGTTTTTTACGTTGTATATCAGGGAATTCCCCTGTTAGTTTTGCAGTGCTACAAACTTGCGTGTAGTGCAGTGCAAGTAGTACAAACTTATAACTTGTGCGGCAAGCGCTAAATTATCAGAAATGTGGTACAACGTTTCTCGTGGTAGGTATTATACAACCTATACCAACGATTTAACTTGACAAAATTGTGTTTTAGATTTTTAGGTATGAGTCAAGCATAGCCTAAGCGCTCCGCGTTTAAGGCATGCAAGATATTTTACGCTTATCTAAACTTATTTTTTTTACTGCCAAACAGACGTTGGAGCAAGGGGCCCCCCAATTCGTGGGGCCCGTAGCATTTGCTACTCTTCCTACGTGACTAATCCGGCACTGATATATATATATATATATATATATATATATATATATATATATATATATATATATATATATATATATATATATATATATATATATATACGAAGTTATTCATTTTCGCCAACTATCGGTATCCTCAGTTGAAATTTTGTTATATGTATATTTAAAATTTTGGAATCCTTCAGGTGGAAGTATCAAGCCTATGTTGCTCATTATTTTTATGGTATTTGAGTATATTCAGTATATTCAGAATTTAAAAGAAACATTTTGTTTTTCATATTGAAGTGTATGTAGATTGAATTGTTAGTTCACCTTAAGACCAAGCAATAAAGATTTTTGCGTGACAAAATAGTAGCGGGATTGTGCCATTACACGAAAAACGATCTATACTTATATGTTGCCATGTTTTGGATACGTAACTATCATTTTTTATTTTTTATAAAAATTTTCATGAGCAAAAAAACTGGTTTTGTTTTGTTTTTCGCTAATTTAATGAAAACTAATGAATTAATCTTGTGGCTCTAAACCTACCAATTGTAGAGAATTAAAATACAGAGAAAATGAGCGCCATGCTGAGTCGATCGGATTATTATTAACGGAGAAAAACCGTAAAAATCACCGTTTTTCAAAAATCCATAACTACCACATTTCCAAACTTGCAGCTTATTTTATTTTCTCTACAATTCGAATGTTTGGAGTATCAAAACTGCTTCATTTCATAAGCAAAAAATACTATTGTAGGCTCTTAAATATTGATAAAAAATCAAAAAATGCTAGTTGTGTGTCCAATACATGGCAGAATATAAGAACGGACTGTCTTTCGTGTAATGTGTAAGCTACTATTTTTGTCACAGAATGACTCTTTTGCTGTTATATATTGCTTGGTCTACAAATATTATTGTCAAGTCTGATCTGTTATTTTTCGACATGCCAAATTTTCGTTAAAAATGAGAACACTGGTTATAAAATGAGTTTAAACTAGGTTTTCTAATAGTAAACCTGAACATAAGCTACTTTCGCAATAAATTTAAATATATTGATTCTATTCTTTATTCTTTATATTATTCTCAAGGGGCGTGCTAGACCCAGCCTTGGTTCATAAAGAATCTGTTTATTGTGTGGGAAGAAACTGTTTCACTATCGAAATTCCATATTGTACTAGATACTGAATCTTTCTTTAAGTATTTTGATTGTGAGTGCAGGAGCTATGCCATGTCTCGTGTGCATTTCTATGTCCCCTAAGTTTTGTTGCGGGACTTTGTTAATCACCTATAGGAGTGTAAAAAAAAGTTGGTCACATAATCCAAATCTTGGTCGTTTAGTCGCCATATTGGAAAATGGCCGCCAAATCGCGAGATTTTTTCTTTTAGTGTATCTCTGCACCCAGTCGTCGGATTTTAATTTTCTAAAGCTCATTTTATTCCTCTATTTAAAGCAAACAAACTTTGTCATCACACATTTTTTGTTAAGTCATTTAGTTTTGGGAGTACAATTAAAATTTAACAGTGGCGGGTTTGTTATGTTATGAATAAAGGAATTAAATAAAAAACGTGAAGATGTTTAAACAAAAATATTTAATTCAGTTATTACCAAACACATTCATTATAGTGGACAGTATTGATGCCTGCATATCAGTAGCATGGTCTTGATCAAAGAGAAATTGCAAATCTCAGAAGACTATCAAAGTTTCATATGAGGGTTCTTGCATTGGTCCCAAACACTACTTTTACATTTGTAAAAGTCACAACACATTATTCTGAACCTTCTACAGGAACATGCATTATCTCTAAAGCTTGTCTGGCATTAAGATGGCTCAGGAAAATCTTCGGGGTCCGTTGGATCATCTATCGCTTGTGGAATTATGGTGTCATCTTCCTCTATAAGGCCATAGTCCAATTGATTGAGTTTCTCAGAAGGTTACAAAGCATAAATCCATTCGTAGCATTGCAAGTAGCTTCTTTTGATATGAAGACGGATAGATTTTTATGTAGGGACCAAATCTTGAATGTTTCGTAATTTTTTGTGATTCAATTTATTCATTGTTCCTGAACTTGAGCCAAGTTGTCGAACAAGAAATTCTTCTGCTCTTTTACCATGTCATCATTCAGTGGCTCATTGCCAACATCTATCAGAAGGTCTTTCGTATATGTCTCAGCTACTTCTAAAGCTTCGTGCTGACCTTGTTTTTCGTGTCGCAGCTCGATGTTTTTCCTAGTCCAAAAGCAGTCCATAGTTCTTTTAGTCCGAACCCTTTCCACTTCTGTAGGTAGTGATAGAGTGCACAAACAAACTCATCAGTATAAATAGAACAAATAACCACGTTGCTTACTTTTGAAGTCAGTATCATGTGTGAAATATGGCTTAACACCCTCTCATTTTTTCTTCGTGATCCGATTCCAAAAAAAATTCTTCTTTTACTATTTCATTTTTTTTTACACAAAAACATGTTGGTTGACCACCTTTTACTACACCACCGAGATAAATGACAGAATCTTTTCTGTCTTACAGTATTACTGTAACAGTTCTTTGTTTTTGAACGAGGCCCAGTAAGCGTCAGTATCCACAGAAAGTGGTGTGCTGTCATTCAGGGATCCATATTCTACAAGTTGTGTCCATGATGTTTTGGACCTCTCAAACCATTTAACAAACTTTTTTCCTTATAACCGTCAAAATGTCGATGCGTTCACTTTTGTGAGAGTCTTGGCATATAGATCTCCAAATGCTTCCTACAAATTCTTCATATGTCTTCAGTTTCAAAGATTTACCTGGAACCTTCTTTGCAAATGCCATGAAGTCTATAACTGTTGCTTCACCAAAATATTGAGGAGTTAAATAATTTGGGGGAGTATGTACCTTTTTTCATGTTCATGAACCAGCTGTAATTCATCAGTTTTTGTCGGAAATTCATTTCTAGTTAAAAAAAAATGAGGTAGAAGGTAATTCGTAAGACGAAAGAATCCTCGCCTCCGTGCAATGTCAACTAAACGAAGAACCTGGGCAGTTTCTTTATTTGCGTCCACCTCTAACGGATTTATTGGTTTTTTTTAAGTCTCTTAATGGGTTACATTAGACTGAATGACTTATCTTCAAATCTGTCTTTCCAAAATTGAGTATGTGCTTCTTCTCTTATTTGTATGCAGTTCAAAAGATCAGTGCTCGTTCAACGGTCTATCTTTTGTTTAGTAATAATGTTTTGTAGCTGTATTCTAATGCTGGAACCCGTTGTCATGAACGGTTTTTTTCATGAAGGTAACAATTCTTCTAGCGCACAGCTCATCAACAATTGTAGGCTTGTTTAAAAATTCGTGATGCAAAATGTATTCATCTTCATAGACAAGGCCACATACATCACGCAAAACTTGTGCTCTTTAGACTTTCTCATGTTTGATTAGATCGTGAAGCAACACAGCTTCCTTTCTTCATGTTACTCCAATGATTTCTTTTTGGACTTTAGCTGGTTTGTTGTAGTTCTGTAATTACGTAATTACAATAATAAAACGATTAGCATTATTAAAAAAAAGTCCTTGCGATCTGGAATATTTAAAACATAAATATATCTCAGTAACTAATTGATTTAACGAAAAATGTGTAATTACAAAATTTGTTTGCCTTGAAGAGAGGAATAAAATAAAATTAAAATCCGACAACTGGATGCCGAGATACACTAAAACAAACAATCTAGCGATTTGGCGGCCATTTTCCAATATGGCGACTAAACGACCAAGATTTGGATCATGTGACCAACTTTTTTTACACTCCTATAGGTGTTTAACAAAGCCCCCCAACAAAACATAGGGGACATAGAAGTGCACACGAGACATGGCATAGCTCCTAGACTATGTTTTAAAAAAATTTATTTGTTAGAATGAAAAAACTTCTGGAGAAGACAGATTTTGATAGACCATGGTAATAAACGGAGGAAACTTTTCCGTGGAGAAACTTCGAAAATTCGGAAGCTAAATATTAAGTGCTAAAAAAAATACGAAAAAAAACTAAATGCAAACAAAATACTTATTAAATGATGAGATATAAACTTTTTTATCCATCAAGATTTGTTTCTAAGCTATATAAAACACTGCCATTTTTGGTGCGAAGAATCCGTGAAATTTGGAATTATTGAGCCTTAGAAATAATCGCTCCATTCGAATTTATTCCTATAAACACTGGTTTTCTTTGGCTATGACAATATCCAATGAGATATATAATAGTTGTAATATAAGTGGTTATTTGAATGAATACAGTTTTAATTTACCAAAGTTCTTTCAAAATAGCCGGAAAACAACAAAAACATTCAAAATATGATCAGATTCTTAGTCAATCCATTTTCCCAATTTGAGAAATTCCGGAAATTTCTACCTAAGTTAATTTGTCAGATGCGTCGCATCTTAGGGTGTGATTTATTTCTTTGTGAAACAAAAGTTTGGAATAATTAATATAATATATGAATTTTGTTGAATTCTGTACTGAACTTCTCTCAAAAAGTTTTTAAAAAAATAAATAACTCTGCATTTTTTCCAGAGCTATTTGGTTACTCAGGTGTGTTATGATATGACCCCACGATCTAGTTTTCCTAATGACACCTACAACGATTTCATCGAGTATTATCAGGATAAACATCAAGAAAACATTGTAAATCGTAAACAGCCGTTAATTTTAGTGAAATGTTTGTCCCGAAAAATTAATCTCTTCAAGCCAGTTGGTTTGGAAAAGAAGAGAAAGAAGGAGAAAAACTACGATGAAATACACGAATACCTTATTCCTGAAATGCTTGTCAAACAGGAATTTCCAGCTGCTCTTTGGATTCAAGGTAACTAAATTAGTTATTGAAATATAAACAAAATCTGCATATATGTATATATGTATTATTATTATTATTGCGAAGAATAGGATTCGAATGGGGGGGGGGTTTGTTCTAAATATATATATATATATATATATATATATATATAATATATATATATATATATATATATATATATATATATATATATATTATATATATATATATATATATATATATATATATATATATATATATATATATATATATATATATATATATATATATATATATATATAAACTCTTGATAATTATTAGCAATAACAGGCTGGTTGAATCTTGAAAAACTCGATTTTAATAAAAAATTGACGTTCCACTATGATATTCGTAATTGAAATTTCTTTGACATTTATTGATTTAAAAAATTGAAAAAAACAGGGCTGCTTAGTATATGCTATTCAGTTCAATATTAACATTCAAAATTGTTATCACCAGTTGGTAAGGGAAACCAAAGAAACCCTCACCTACGCAATGTTTGAAAATAATAATAAAAGGGTACTATTTATCTAACAACAAAGAAATGAGTCATGGGAAAACATTAAAGAAGTGGAGTAGAATTATCGGTATAGACGCTTATATGGAAGCAGCCGTTGACACGTGTTTCGGACTCTTTGGTCCTCATCAGAACGGCGTAGCCAAGTATTGGATTGAAAATTTGAAGATGAAAAAAGTACAATCCAATACTTGGCTACGCCGTTCTGATGAGGACCAAAGAGTCCGAAACACGTGTCAACGGCTGCTTCCATATAAGCGTCTATACCGATAATTCTACTCCACTTCTTTAATGTTTTCCCATGACTCATTTCTTTGTTGTTAGATAAATAGTACCCTTTTATTATTATTTTCAAACATTGCGTAGGTGAGGGTTTCTTTGGTTTCCCTTACCAACTGGTGATAACAATTTTGAATGTTAATATTGAACTGAATAGCATATACTAAGCAGCCCTGTTTTTTTCAATTTTTTAAATCAATAAATGTCAAAGAAATTTCAATTACGAATATCATAGTGGAACGTCAATTTTTTATTAAAATCGAGTTTTTCAAGATTCAACCAGCCTGTTATTGCTAATAATTATCAAGAGTTTAAAAATAGATCACAGGCAACAACTATTCGAATAAATATATATATATATATATATATATATATATATATAAAATGAATAAAGTATAAACTTTAAAATAAAAACACTTGGCTTATGTTTCACAATATAAAAAAATATTTAGATACTGTATTTGGCAGTAACGAAAAGTCGACATGTCGACTTTTCGTTACTGCTAAATACAGTATATAAATATTTTTTATATTGTGAAACATAAGCCAAGTGTTTTCATTTTTTTAAAGTTTATACTTTATTCTTTATGATGTTTCACCAAGTGATGTGCGAGAATTCAATCTCAGTTATATATATATATATATATATATATATATATATATATATATATATATATATATATATATATATAAACTAGTTCAGCTTGTAAGATGGCTTCTCGTATCATTCTCATGTTTTAAATTTAGCCAGATTCCTGCCAACAATTATGTCCAGAATATCATATGTCCTGAGAATCGAGAAATTATGGCGAAGAATAGGATTCGAATGCGGGTTTGTTCTAAACACATCCAACATGAAGCATCTAGAACTGAACATGCATTTGATAAGGTACGAAGCATTGACGAACGAGAGAGAGATGGACGCGCAGACGAGGAAATATTATGAAAAATCGGAAGGTATGCTGGCGTTGCCGTCATCGTTGAAGTCCTCCTGCAATAAGGACTTTCACGCGAAGGTGCTCGAGTCGAAGTACCCTTGGAAAGATTTAGACGAACCAAAAGACATCAATCGGACACTTGTAGTGTCCGTGATGGACATAGAGGCATACGAGAATTTTATCAGTTTTAAGGTAGAGGGAAAAGAACGGCACGACGTTCATAAGAGTCCAGTGAAGATAAAATACCCCGCTTTGACATACAATGCTAAGTTTGTCGAGAGGTCTATTCGTATATTGAGAGTAAGTGTTTGCACATTTATGTCTTTTCTTTTCGCCCAGCGACTTCTTCAGCATAGTTTTTCGAATTTTGAATAATTGTTTGGCACATGGAATCATTTCTATGGATTACAATTATTTCTGTAGTGAAAAAAATTAAAATTCATGTTTTTACAGCTGAATTTATGATTAATTTTCAATTTGATTTCATCGAATGTTAATTTATACAAACCATATTATTTTGATCGTGGCTACAAGAAAGGTTTTTCTGAAAGTTCTTCTAGGTCTTCAAGTGAACAATTTGTTATTGTGTCACATAATATAAATGCTCGATTCATTGTGCTTATCTGTTTTCAACTTGTTTTTTATGATTATCTGAAGAACTGTTGACTAATAATACAATATTAATTTAAAATTGAGAAAAAATTTGTTTTGTAATAATTTGTTTATAAATAAATACAAACTATGGAAATCTTAGAAGAAGATACAAGAAACTCACATTTAAAAAAATATTGTAATTTAAAAATAACCGATTTGATGTCTTAACTTAAAGGAGGATGCTTTTGAAAGAATGGTAAATACTATGAAAATACTAAACTGATTTCTAGAGTGGTTGACTGTACAAGATTATCGGAAGTTTGGAGAACATGCTATCCTGAGACATTATTTATGTCAATTAGATGTATTTGCATGTTCTTTCGTTTTGAACCAAGTAGCCAAAAAAATTAAATAATTTTTCAAATGCTTTGCAGAATCACAAATTACGCACTGCTAATCCAAATCTAATAGAAATAAAAATATTTTTCAAAAGGAGTGCATAAAAAATATCATTAGACCAAACAATAGAGCAGAAAAAAGTGATTATGTGAGAACAATAGTAGCTGCGCACCGCTTGTGCCCCCTCACGCTCCATTCACACGGGGAGTCTCACGTCTCTCGCTCCCGAGAGAGAGGGAGGCTCTCAGCTAAATGCATTGAGTCCAATGGGCTCTTTCAGACGGAGAGCGGAGGCCGCCACGTCTCGCGAGCGAGAGGTCTCACGTCTCCTGTATCTCGAGCCAGGGAGCCGCATCTCCTACTAGAAATGCAAAAGAAAGAGTGCGGGCTTCCTCACAAGGAGCGAAAACGGCTCTCGCTCTCGTTCCCAGTTGACAGAACTTTCATCATGGCAGATTACGATGTGGAATTGTTATTTTGTGCTGTCCGCAACCGACCCGCTCTTTGGGATAAAAGTCACGACATGTACAAGGACCGAAATGAAATCGTAAAAAGTTGTGTGGAAGTTCTGGTTAAGCGTGGCAATAAATCGCATTTTTGATTGATTGGATGTTCGAAAACCATTCTTGATCGTTTGCGTTTCTGTCGTCGAAGCTTGTGTCGTCGGTAGAGAAGGTATATGGCACAGCTCTCGTGCAATCCATTATGCGACTGAGCTTTGTGAAAGGACGAGAGGTAGGAGCGATAAACGCTCTCGTATAGGAACGAGAGACGTGAAGCTTCCCGTGTGAAAGGAGCGTTACACGAAAGACGGTCCGTGCTTATATTTTGCCATGTTTGCAATAATTATTTATTAATTTTTTATAAACATTTAAGACCATCCAGGTTTTTCGCTTATAAAATTAATTAAGCTATCTCGATGGTCTAAACAGACGTTTTGGTCTGTTGTAGAGAATTAAAATATGAAGAAAATGAGCGCCGAACCGACTCGATCGGATTATCATTAACGGAGAAAACCCGGAAAAACCGCGAGATAGTATGTACGTTTTGATAGATACTTTATGTGCGCACAACGCAGGCGTTGTCCGATATAATTAGTTCTTGCGTAATTGTAGTTTACTATACTTTGGTTTAGTCCAAGTTAACTTAACTTATAAATGTAGATTCGTGATCAAAATAGAAGAAGTTATGGAAAATAACTTGAGGAGGTTTTTTTTATCCTCTTTAGTACCTAATCATCATTCTCATTATTATAGATACATAATTTCTTAAAGAACAAATTAGAGTATTTTTCAAGGTAATTTTTGTTGTTGCGGTTAGACAATATTAATTAACATGTCAATTATGCTGTTTCAGAATGTATCTGAGTTTCAATTTCTAGGGAAATCTCACTGGAACAGTTGAGTTGGCTGATATTTATGAGGCTTTGACCACTGCAAAAGCAAACGATATAGTCAATCTTGAGCGATTAGAAACGCTAGGGGACTCGTTCTTGAAGTACATCGCTTCTTTCTATATCATTATGAGATTTCCACAATATGATGAAGGGAGAGCTACTCAACTGAAGGGCCGGTTGATCAGCAATAAAAATCTTTTTTATCTGGCCCAAAGGCATAATCTGGGTGGTATTTTGAAGAATAACGATTTAATCGCGACAAACGAATGGTTACCACCAGGCTTTTGTGTACCAGAGCAGCTCCAGAATAAAATTAATGAGAAGGTAAGTGTTCACCCCATCAACATAAATGCAGAATATATGAATTATTGGTTTTTTTTAAATAAAGAAAAATTTAAATTTTGATTGTTTTTACTTGTGTTGTATTTTTATTTATTCATCTTTTATCAGCAACAACAGACTATTTATGTAAAAAAATAATTTTATCAATCAGTTGACGTTTTCTCACGAAATTCGTATATATACTAGGTCTTCTAGGAAGTAGGCTCTTGCAATGTTGAGCTGAGTGATTCATCCACACTTTTTGAGAAATCTGACTTTGAAATCTTTTTACGGTGGTTATTCCTCCGTGCAATTCATTTCATATTTATATAGCCTTTGTCCTTCTCATCAATATTGTCTATGATTGTTCAAAAATTCATCTGAATGATATAATATACGAGGAAGAGGGTGTAAACCAAAATTCGCGACTCTAGTATTAAGAATTTTCGATCGATTCATAATTCGTCTCACTTAGCTCAAATATATATTTACATATATATATATATATATATATATATATATATATATATATATATATATATATATATATATATATATATATATATATGTTGATTTTCAGGTTCTCGCGGAGATAATCTGGTTGTCTGGTTTCCCGGGTTTGTATCCGCGTATGGGCTTCGTTTTCGTTGAAGTCTGCTCGACGTTTCGGCAAAATCACATTTGCCATCTTCAGGTAGCTCTTCTTGGTCGGAATGAATACACTGAACAGTTCAGTGTATTCATTCCGTATTCATGTTGTTTCCCTTACCATCTAATAATAACAGATTTGAATGTTAATATTGGACTGAATAGCACGTAATAAATAACAAAGAAAAATTTTAGTGAAACATAGTAGTCTTTTTCTATTCAATTCTTTCAAATCAATAAATGTCAAAGAAATTTCAATTTTTTCAAAAGTTTTGATAAAGCCACGAATGTCGTGGCGAAACGTCAACTTTTTAATAAAATCGAGTTTTTTGAGATTCAACAAGCCTGTTATTGCTAATAATTATCAAGAGATTATATTTATATATATATATATATATATATATAAAAATATATATAGGTATATATATATATATATATACATATAATTAAGTGGATTATTTCCTGACCTGTTATGATTTATTAATGTATGATTCTTGGGTGTAGGTCATTTATAAATTGAAGAGAGTTTTTCTCTAGGTTTCAATGATGAGCAATATTTACGCGTTTCGGCGATCAGCCATTTTCAAATCAAAATTTATTATGTATAAATTTAAGTGAAAATTCATATATGGAATTGATAACAGTACGAAGCAATCAATGTTAATACACTTCAATGGTTAAACTGTGAGTTAACATTAATATATACATATATATATATATATATATATATATATATATATATATATATATATATATATATATATATATTTATATATATATATATATATATATATATATATATATATATGCGTGTGTGTGTATAATAAATTATTGATTTAACTTAGGAATAGTTATTACTGTTTATTAGTTTTCAGGAATATATTACCACTCAGAATAGAATAGAAATTTAATTAGTGCCAGGAAAATTTTACACACGTCAAGTATCTATAAAATAATTGTACAGACAAAAAAATACTAGTTCAAATATTTAAAACATAATGACATTAAAATATATATATATATATATATATATATATATATATATATATATATATATATATATATATATATATATATATATATACATGAAACATTACATTACAACAATTAAACAAAAGGTCACATTAGTTAAACAAATTTAAATTTCAAAAATTCTTCTTTAACTATATTTAACATTTTCCAGGTGTTGCCCGTTCACTCTTTGTTCAAATGTGACTTCTCAAGGGAAGAAAGAATGTCCGGCATCGTAAATGAATCTACTCTGCTTCCCATAATGACTGACAACTCTTTCAACGGTGATGAAGATACCACATATCAGTATAGACAGTTTTTGAAACAGCAATGCTTGAAAGATAAATGCGTTGCAGATGTTGTTGAGGCCATTTTGGGAACTTACTTGTTGAACACTGGAATTGAAGGTAATTTTAGTCTATTTCTAAAGAGCATGCACTCAGGTCTCTATTTATATAAAATATAATTCAGAAATTCAATGCAAACTGAATAAAATCGTTGGTTCTTTTGTGATAGACTGAAAATTAATATGTATGTCTCGTTCAAATTTCGAAGTCCAGATCAATACTGACTTGGAGACAAAATGACCGGGTACATATGACTCGTTCCTTCGAAAGATTGGTTTGGTTCCTAGTTCGTGCGTCAAGTCAGCAGTTACTTGTACTGTTATAGTTTCTGTATAATGCCTGTTAGTTCTGAACCTCCTTCCTTCCTACGTAAAATCATATGTTTTGATTGATTATTTCGTAAAAATTTACTAATTTGTTAAAATTTACTAATTTGAATTTACCGTCTGAACGACCTTAACGTCAGAATTTCATTTGAATGATAAATAAAACGGATAAGTTAAGGTCATTCAGACGGTAAATTCGAATTCGATTGCAGAGCCATCTGTGAGAAATCGTGAAAATTTTTTCGTACAAAACTTTTGTATTTTTTGCGTTAGAATACGAATCTGCAATAAAAAACAGAGGTTCCCGTTCAAAATTTCCAAGTTGACCCCTTCCTCCATCCACAAGGGCGAAGGAAATGGAAGATTTTTTTAGGATAAGTGGACTTCCCCCTCAAAACCATCGTCTTTTTATGAGAAATATTTTTGCGTTACATGTTTCCTTTTCGAAATTTTCAACTGATTCAACTTAAAAAATTTACCCGGTGTAAACACACACACACACACACACACATATATAGAAAACAGAATTCTTCGTGTTATCGATACACGTTCGTGGCAATAAAATGAAGTGAACTAGGACATTTATTTGAAACCAATCAAACAAACCTCCTAGCGGAGCTGGTTATACGAGTTCACGAAACATCGAAATGCCTCCATATACCTTGGATGGTGTATGTTAGAAACATTAAGTTGTTTATCATAATCAATGGAAATGATAGACAGTCTGTTTCGCCCTTATTTGGGGCTCATCAGTATCATCCATCCATCGAAAGTGATAACCAACCAAATATTTCCAACGGCGTTATATTTTCCTTCCAGTGACTATATGGCATATAAATATGACACAGCGCCACCAGTCGGAAACAAATGAACCACATCTTACAGATAGAAGAAAACATTTCGGCAACGAGAACTCGTACGTCCTGACCCCCGAAGGTGGTTACTATATTCGCTAAGCAAGAGTAAAGTTGATACATCAATTCGATGTAATTCAACATTCACACGCCGCAAGTAACAAGCGCTCCAATTTTATCCCTTTAACAGGTAGCAAATGAATAGAAAACAGAATTCTTCGTGTTATCGATACACGTTCGTGGCAATAAAATGAAGTGAACTAGGACATTTATTTGAAACTAATCAAACAAACCTCCTAGCGGAGCTGGTTATACGTGTTCACGAAACATCGAAATGCCTCTCGTTGCCGAAATGTTTTCTTCTATCTGTAAGATGTGGTTCATTTGTTTCCGACTGTTTGCGCTGTGTCATATTTATATGCCATATAGTCACTGGAAGGAAAATATAACTCCGTTAGAAATATTTGGTTGGTTATCACTTTCGATGGATGGATGATACTGATGAGCCCCAAATAAGGGCGAAACAGACTGTCTATCATTTCCATCGATTGTGATAAACAACTTAATGTTTCTAACATACACCATCCAAGGTATATGGAGGCATTTCGATGTTTCGTGAACTCGTATAACCAGCTCCGCTAGGAGGTTTGTTTGATTAGTTTCAAATAAATGTCCTAGTTCACTTCATTTTATATATATATATATATATATATATATATATATATATATATATATATATATATATATATATATATATATATATATATATATATATATATATATATATATATATATATACAGTATAATCCATTTATAATGAACTCGCTTATAATGGAAACTCGCATGTAATGAACTAATTTTCAAGTCCCGGATTAAACACGTGTAAAATACTCGGACAAGATGGACTCGTTTATAATGGAACCTCGCCTGTAGTGGACCGAATTAGTCTATCATAAGCGAGTTTTTTCTGTGATTCCCCAGCACGATGTGTTCTGATGCAATAGTATGCAGTATTCTTTCGACCTTTCGACTTAGCGTTTGGGGCTTGCAGCTCTGTGAATGTTATTCGGTACGTTGCGTCGTATTTGTCTCTGAACTTTTCAAAAATATGCTATTTCCTCCAGCAAGAAAACAGCAGTGAAATGTTTTCAAAATTAAATAAAGTTAAACTCATTTTGCAGAACAATTATATGAAAAAACACTCTGTTCAAAGTAAAATAACTGATTTTTTTAAGAAATAATATTTTGTGAACCATATTTAGCAATTAAATGTAGTTCTCTTATCATGTGTTGTCTGATTCTCATAAGATGAACACTCGGATATAATGAACTATATCTCTTTGTCCGCTCGAGTCCATTATATGCGGATTGCACTGTATATATATATATATATATATATATATATATATATATATATATATATATATATATATATATATATATATATATAAACTATCAGTACATGAAGATACACAAATAAGTCAAGTTACAGCAGTGTAAACGCATATACAAACTAGAAAACATCCATCTATTAAAAGAGTCCAAAGCATAACCAACAGCGAAATAAGGCAAGAAAAATTCATATTGCCTACATAAAACGAAAACAGAGTATCGAAAGAAGAGTCCCATATATGCCCGTCTGGTAACTTTCAACAGCATACCATACCATATTAGAAATTCATTAAAATATAAATTTCATAATTTCAAAAATTTAGTTATAAATCAGCTATTGTAACAACAAACTATTGAATATTAGTTGTTTTCTCAAATAAATAAATGAATCAAAATAATATAGGAATATAGGACTCGGCATTCGAATTACTCGAGAATCATTGTCATAGCGAGTTATTGAATAAAAATTTCATGATCAAAATCGAGGAATCGTTCCCAGAAACAATAAAAAATATTTCAACAGAACTAAAGCATTCACAAATCTTTTTGGAAGATATACCCTCATGAAGGGATTTAAATTTATTTATTCAAACATAATTATCAAATTGATCAAAAATTTTGTGTTTTTCTGAGATTGCTGAAGCCATGTCACATTTTTTTTCGTCGAAATATTGATAAAATAATGGGTTATTATTTTCGTTTTTTACAGGATGTTTGAAAGTTATAGAATGGTTAGGCATAATACCTAAATCGGAGAACCTTGTAGGTTTCTTCAAGCGGCAGAATATCGATCCAGTAATAAAGCCTAACACCACGATGGATGACATAATCTTCCAGCTGCCGCTAATAAACGAAATAGAGAAAATTATTGATTACGAATTCAACAACAAGGCTTACATACTGCAGGCGTTCACGCACGCGTCCTACACTCCGAATAGAGTCACTCGCAGTTACGAGAATTTAGAATTTCTCGGTGACGCTGTCTTGGATTTCCTGATTACTTGTTTTATATACGAATCTTGCGGGAATTTGTCGCCCGGCGAATTGACCGATCTACGTTCGGCGCTAGTCAACAACAACACGTTCGCTAGTTTCGTAGTCAGACTAGGACTGCAGAAGTTCTTATTGATGATGAATAACAAGTTGCAGAACCACGTCGATAGGTTTGTCGATTTTATGACCGAGAAGAACTTCGAGATTGACGACGAGGTTTTGATATTGTTGGAAGAGAACGATTTAAATTTGGCGGAGTACATCGATGTTCCAAAGGTAAGGGTTGAAAAGGAATTGAATTTCGGTGTTTTTCGTAATGATATTACTTCCACACCACGATGTGATGGAAATTGTAGTAACGGTCTAAAAATTTTCAATTTTTTTTATAGTTAAACGTGTAGAAAAACTAATTTGAGCGAAAAAAAATTTGTTCGGTCGGTCTGTTAGTTCCCTTGATAAGTTTTGAAGGAATTGAGCTATTGTTTAAAAGTTTGGTACCGGCAGGTAGGTATCTATAAGATAACGGTTCGGATTCTTTGAGCCAATTTGGTTCAGTTGAAGTGATGAATGGAGTAGTATTAATTAGCAAAAAGAAGTTAGTTGTTCGTTAAAAATCGAGTAATATGTCGTTTTAGGGGTTTTCAGGTATAAAGATTTCGATTTTACAATCGTTATGACATTTTAACACAAAAGACTAGATGATAACTTAATACAAAATTATGAAGAGAAGTGAAGGGGTGAAAATAAGAAATAACATACGAATAGTTACCATATGCTGTTGCTATTCATAATTTTTAAAAATAAAATTATAGTCCACATGCTCAAACCGGATGCAATTTGCAGAAATGTTTTTTACGGGTTGACGTCGCAATAAGACACTTAATAATAATAATAATAATAATAATACCTTTATTTAGCATACAGCTATTGATAAAAAACTAATAATTACATCCATAATGTCCATCAAGAAAAATTTTCAAATACATATACTATCAGAGATTTCTTAAATACTCTATAATTTTTACAATATTTACTGCTGATTGGCAGATTATTATACAAAATAAGTCCTCTGCTCATTATGGATTTGTACATAAAATGAGTATTATATTTATTCATCATACTCATGCAACTCATTTACAAAATGTAGAGTTTCACTTAAATAACTAGGTAACATATTTTCTTTCATCTTATATATATAGTTCAATGTCCTATAGGTTATTCTCTGGTTAACACTCATCAACATATTTTTGATTGGCGTTTGATTATTACATTTTAAAATTATTCTCATACCTCGATTTTGAATTTTTTGTAACCTATCAATACTATTTTTTTGCAGATTGAAAAGAAGTGTAGAACAATACTCAATATAAGGCAGTGCAAGTATCTTGAATAACATCAAAGTTGTGTTCATATATAATTTATTTCTTAATCTGGCAATAAGGTGAATTTTTTTGGACATTTTATTTGCTATATATTCTCCATGTGATATGAAATTTAGATTTTCATCTATTATGACGCCCAGATATTTCATCTTATTTACTCTATGAATTGCGACCCTATCGATCATTATTCTCAAATCAATTATATTCAGTTTTCGCGTCTTATATTCACTACCAAGTAACATATAATTAGATTTTTTAACATTGATTTTTAAATTACCATCACATAACCATACAAATAAAGAGTCCAAGTCAGTCTGAACTAAACGTGACATCAGCTCGACATCCTCACCAGAGATATATAGCATTGTGTCGTCAGCAAACAGTGATATTTCGCAATTTCTAACATACTTTGTAATATCATTTATATATAAGATGAATAAGAGAGGCCCTAAGACCGTCCCTTGAGGAATGCCGTGTTCACTATCTCCAGTTGAGGAAATCGAACCGTTGAACTTAACTTTTTGAGATCTATTACTCAAATATGAAGTCATCCACTTCAGCACATACCCTGAGAATCCCATTTTTTGTAATTTTTTCAACAAAAATGCCCTGTTTATAGTCTCAAATGCTCTTTGAAAGTCAAGAAGAACAACTATTATGAGTTTACCTTTATCGATCTCTCTCATCCACCTATCACAGACTCTCAATATGGAACTCTCACACGAATGATTTACATGAAATCCTGATTGAGCCCTATGGAGTATATCATTCATATCACAAAATCGCATTAACTGTTGTCTCACCACAAGCTCAATCACTTTCTCAAATACCGAAACCGTGTTTATTCCCCGGAACTCCTGACACAGCAGAGTATCAGCAACCTTCTGTATTGGGATTACCATCGCTGTTTTCCAAACCTGCAGGAACTCACCATATGTGAGAGAAGTATTCACCACATCCAAAAGTCTATTTCAAATAACTTGGAAAACATCCCTTGAAATTTTAGTATTGATACCATCCTCTGGACCAGATGTATTCTTCAGAGAAAAACAATTTTTTTTAAATCTTTCTTTGAGATTTTTTCAAACCTTGAAAAATTTCCATATGACTCAATGTTTTCCAAGTATTTTTCTTGAGAATTAAACTCAGGTATAGAGGAAGTTATCTCATTTATGCTGTCAATAAAGAACCTGTTGAATTTTTCAGCTATTTCTGCATCATCACTCATGAAATGATCTCCAAATTTTACTCATGTATATTATTTTTGATTTTACTAGGCAGTAAATGTTTCAAACTTTTCCAGATATTTTGCGCAGAACTCTGCTGAATAAGCTTATGATAATATTTTCTTTCAGATGCCCTCATTTGATAGGTAACACAATTTCTTATTCTCTTATATTCCTCCCAAGTTTCACTTGATCTCGTTATAACAGCTTGCTCATATTTTATATCTCTTTCCTTCATTAAATGAACAATCTCCTTGTTTATCCATTCTGAAATATTGTTTCTTTTCGGGGGTAATATTGTAATGGGGCACATTTCATCAATTAATTTTTGTATTGATTCAGTGAAATTAGATGTCATTTCATTAATATCTATAATATTGTTACGAATTCGGGTTCGCTAGGATGATTTCCAATAACTAACTAAATTTAATTAATAAGCAAAACAAATCAGTTTTTATTTACACAACAGTAATTCTGACAATAACCACACTTTCCAATAACTGTCACTACTTCAAAACACAAGGAAAGGAAAAAAAAGGAAACACACGTGTTTCATTCCTCCCTGAAGTATGTGTCAGGGAGGCGGGCAGCTTGAGTTTAGGATTAACTCCTTCAGCCAGATCAGAGGATACACTGGTATGTACAAGTGCATTAAGGATAGGTGAGACGGGATATTTATGGAACATAGGAAGTGTGGGTAGGGTTCAGAGGATTAATACTGGCCCAGCATTCGCCTTATAAGTTTGCAAGCAGTGACTTACATTACCATGAGAAAATCTCTGAAAAAAACTCATGGCAGACCAGTCGGCCCCGGGGTTTGAACCCGAGACCTCCCAAATACTAGCCAGCGTACCTAACATATTCGACTAACTAGCTTGGTAACAAAACACAAGCTTCGCTCTTCTTTTATAACACGGTAGTTCACTGTAAAAACTGTCCCTCGTCTCTTCTATGGTCGCTTTTATATGTCTTTTCATTCCTTCGAGAAGCTTCCAGAATGTTCTAGTCTTCGAATTAAGAGGGCGGTTACTTCAACGTTCATCGAATATTCCAGAGCACACATAGTCGGCTTTAGACATCTTCGTAACAATATCATTATTTCATCGCATTTCCATCAATTCATTTTGTAATTTGTTTACATCATAATTTTTGTAGGAACGGAAATAAGACGAATTATTATTTTGTTCATAATTTATATCTAAATTAATTGATAAAATCGAGTGATCAGAGATCTTAGGTGTATGGTGTACTACATGCTGAACATTCTTATAATTAGAGATCAGATAATCAATCAACGTAGAACTATCTTTTGTCACTCTGGTATAAGTAGTGACTATTTGGTTTAGCCCCCAATGGTATATTAGGTCTTTGCATTTAGTTGAATAATATGTGTTTTTACTCCAATCTATAGTAAAGTCTCCCATGCATAGTAATAAGGCATCGTATTCACACATTTTTGCCAGTAATTCTTCAAAATCCGCCAGAAAATCACCTGTTCTAAGAGCAGGGGAGTGATACAAACAACTAATGATAAACTTTTGTTGACCGATCTTAACTTCCACTAAAATTGCCCATAGATAATTATCTTTATTATCAACATGTCTAACTTTATATGTTAAGCAATCCTTAACCAACACCAGGACACCTCCTGTACGTTTGTTTTTTGACACACAATTTATGGAGTTATATCCATTTATTTTCAATTCGTTGCTGTTCACATCTTCAGTAATATGTGTTTCTGACAGGCATACAATTACTGGATTCCAGTACATGTATCAAAAGTTGTATATTACATTTATTATTCAAGTATCCTTGACAATTCAAATACACAATTTTTTTTGGCATTAATTGCTATTTCTCTCCATAATATGTTTTTTTACTTATGCTTTCAATAATTCTCTTATAACAAGGACATTCTAGATCAGAAGCCTTATAATTGATATCAAGAGATATCTTTATATATTTCTCTACTTTTTTACTACAATTTATGCACTTTATGATATCTGATTGGCATTCATTAACATTATGGTCTTCAGAGCATTTTAAACAGGCCTTTTTGTTCGTACAATCCTTTGAGAAAACATAATTTTTCACTGTGAGTTTACATTGCCATATGTATTTTAAAATACTTCTATATATACTTCCGGATATTATAAAATATCCGGAAAACTTGCAAAATACATCTCATCGCTTTTATGAATGTAATTCATTATAATACAAATTAGAAAATAAAACATTAATCTGTTTGGATACTTTAATAAATCCTTTATAAATTCTACCGTTCAATAAATTTAAATCTGTTCGCTCATAAAATATTATAATAGCTACATCATAAACTAATCACAAGAATGAAATCTTTGCTTCTAATCGAAAAGTTCCCCTCCAGCTGTACTCGAAAGTTCAAAAGCGTACGATGGTTCCACATTGACGGTTTAACATATGGATCATGGAGAATTCTACTAACTAGTCCAATAAAGGAAAGCTCGGGTCGGACTTGGGTTCGGTATTGGAACTGATCCCTGGATCAGTTTTTTTGTTGGAATTCGATCATATTGGTACTGATCCCAAATAAATCAGGGATCAGACTTATCTACGTACTGTTAGGCCATTACCTTTTGGTTGAATATAAAGTTATTTTGTTTGGGATGATTATTTTTTTCACACTTTTAAAATTTCATTCGTTTCAGGTTCTTGGCGATCTTTTTGAAGCACTTGCTGGAGCAGTATTTTTAGATAGTGGTTATAACTTGAATACAGTTTGGAAGGTGTTCTATAGGATAATGTGGCGAGAAATCGACTCATTCAGCAGAAATGTACCTAAAAATATGGTTAGAAAACTTTATGAATCAGAAGGAGCATTCCCGAATTTTGGGTGAGTTCATTTGCATTCTCGTTCGAAGAAGAAATATGGTATTAACTGTTGAAACTGTGTATATTGCTGCACCGTAATTTCAGTTGAAAGTATCATCGAACTATCGAACTGAAATAAAACTAGGTCTGCAATGTAGTACGCTCTTGCAATGATGAGCTGAGTGATTCACCGACAAGTTTTGAAAAATCTGATTTTGAAATTTTTATTCCTCCGTGCTGTAATTTATTTTTTCTCCGATCGTGGGAAAAGTGACACTATTTTGACCTGTTTTCTTTGCGCAAAGCTCAACATTCCAGAATAGTGGTTAGTTGCTAAGCAATTAGAAAATAACAGTGCGGTAATATTCTTACCGCACTGCTGTAGCGTGCGGTAATGTAACAAATGGATTATTAGGTACATTAAAATGAAACAAAGTATGGTTTTAATTTTTATAATTTTTGTTAATATTTACATTTTTTGTATCCTGTAGCTTGACGTTTAAAAAATGCTCTCAGTTTTTGGTACTGGGCAATACTGATATTATACAGACAAAGTTGATCGAAGCATGGAATAATGTGCCCACAACGTCGAAGATTTCATTGTTTTAGCCAATTCAGCAACATACGCCATCAGTACATTCTCAGAAAAGGATACACTGTTGTTTTTTCTACAAAAATTCATGAAGCGTTGGTACGCAAGTTCATTCTTCTCTTTGGATTTCGCCGGAAGTAAATTAAGTGAAGCCACGTTCGCGGCTTCTACTAGTTCACAAGTTGTGCAAGACAACAAATAATCACTATCAGTGTTCATGTTTACTAATTCGTTTTTAATTCCTTATAAAATAGAACGAATCAAACAAAACCGGCTTTAAAATTATTTTACTTTTGTCATAACAGAATAATTTCCATGGTCACCACTTCTATATTTCAATATGAACATAGAGAAACCTATTTAAACTTACTTGATTACATCTTGGATGAAATATTGTTTAATTAATTTTTAAATGTAAATCAACGATCGGAGAAAAAATAGTATGTATAATTCGTGGGAAAAGCATATTCCCAAACTCCTGTGTTATCAGACTCGTCGCTACGCTCCTCGTCTGGTCATTATCACAGTCGTTTGGGAATATTATGCTTTTCCCACTAATTATACAATATACTATTTTATTTATATATTTTATATCCTTCCCATCAACAGTGTCTATGATTGTGGAAGAAATCATTCCATTTGGCCAAGCCGTTTAAGAGGAGGAGGGTAACAACCAAAATTTGCGAGTTTGGTATTAGGGGCTTTGGCTCGATTCATTTTTCGTCTCACTCGGCTCAATAATATTAGGAAACGTGTTGTGTACGATTCTGAATTGCAAAATGGAATAGAAATATTTGCAAATACATTTTTTTATGTAAAGTTTTTGGAGTGTACTCCTTAAGAAACAATTGTCATATTTAGCCCGCGGTATGAAAATTGTATGAGGAGTAAAATCGAGCGTTAACTAAAAGTGAAATGATACGTTTCAATGCGCAACGTACTATATGCACATTTCACTTCGATATTATTAGTATACCGCCGCATATATTAGGGTATACCGGCAACAGTTGATGGTATTTATATTTATAGCCATACTTATATTTGAGGCGTTCAGCGTAAAAGTGGACTAACCCACAATTTTCATTTTTTAACTTTATAGCTGCAATGTACCCTAAACATCAGTAAAAATAAAGCACAAATGGATTAATCCACCTTTTGCATATATCAACTAGATGGCAGCACAGAATTAGTTCTTGCATCGCCTCATTTTACTTATAGTAAAATGTAAAAATGGACTAAAGCGGGTTGGTCCGTTATTGCTTATTTAAATTTTGATAAAACTGCTAAACTTGTAATGTATTCCGATCAGTGTGGGGGACAGAATAGGAATATTAAATGGTCTATTTTATGTCAGTACGTAGTTTCCAATCCAGAGTACACGGTAAATGAATTTGGCCATAAAATTTTGATTTGTGGCCATTCTTATTTACCGTGTGATCAAGACTTTGGCCTAGTGGAGAAACAAAAAAAAATTTCTCAAAATATGTTTGTGCCAGATAATTGGACTGATGTTGTTATTAGAGCCGTTTAAAGTTATTTTAATGGATAAGGATAAATTCTTTTCGACAATTTGTGCACAAAAAAAAACAAAATTATTAGGTGATTGAAGTTAAAAAATTAAGCACGACTGGAGGAAACTCCAGTCGTGTGTCGGAGCTGAAACATACAATTTCTTTTTTGATAATGCTTATTAAATTACTATAAAGGCTGCATAATCTCAAACTGAAAATACCCTTAAGATCATACAGCACTATTCAAGGAAAGTATTCCATTTTTGTTTTTGAAAAAAAAGTGCAAACATAATACTTATATTTGTAATGTAAATAAAACTTGGGTTTTTAATTCTCACCATATTTTGTTAAACATAACAAATGTTTCGCCAAACACAGTGGCCTCTTCAGATGAATAATTCAAACAAACTCTACAAATTGATATTTTACAATTATAGAAAAGGGAAATACAAATGAGGATGAGGGAACCTTAACATAATCTATTGGCTTTATATAATTGTATAAAAGTGGGTAAACATAACAGGTACAAAGATTCAATATATATATATATATATATATATATATATATATATATATATATATATATATATATATATATATATATATATATATATATATATATATATATATATATATATATATATATATATATATATATATATATACAGGGTGTCCCACCGGGAAAGAACGCGATCTGTATATGGAAAACTACACATAGGAAAATTTTGAAAATTTGACAGTATACTTATGTCGATAGGAGCAACTCGACTAAAATATTTTCCAGATGGTGGCACTTCCGGTTATACCGGAAGTAGATACCAACTTGCTTATTTTAAATGGGACACCCTGTATATTAATACGTTTTTGGATTCTACGAAATATTCTAGGCAGATTTTATGTATTATGTCCTATACCTAAGTCTGAGCGTTTTTGACATATTTAGGTTTTTATGTCAAAAACGACGATTGCAAGCCCTGATATAATTATCAACTTTTCCTATAAGGAAGCCTTTTTCACTCTTTTTGGGTTGAACTCTTGTTGAAAAAGACCTACTTTAATAGATTTTGTATAATATTTGGATAACTAGTCATACAGGGTGTTCAAAAAATAAAATCTAAAATAAGATTGAGAAAACTGTCAAAAATCAATTTTTTCAAATGGAAACCTCCAATTTTTCTTATTTTGTAGTATTTAACATCAAAAATTAAGGCAACTTTGTATGAGGTCATCTATACCTAAAATTTGAAATTTTCGAAATATTGCCAATTTAATATTTTTTATGGCGATTTTGCATTTAATCGTTAAACAATTAGATCTAGGATAGCCACAATCGTATTTGGCATTTCAAATCATCGTAATGGCACCCCGGTTAAATTATACAAACGAAGATTATTTAAAATTATTTATTATTTATGGACAATGTGATTAAGTTATTTCAAGAACATGTGATAAGAAGAGCCACCCATGAACAATTGCTGCTTAGATGCGAAAAATGTTTAGAAAGACACCAATTCGAACATTTACTTAAATAATTTTTCTAACGTTTCTATTTCCAATTTCGATATCAATATTTTCATTTTCAATAACTAGTTTATTTCTGTATACTTTTCATTTGCGGATCCAAAGTTATTCAAGTTTTCTATAATTCTTCTAATAGTATATGGTGATGGTTTTTGTGGATATCGTGTCACAAATGTATCACATGTTCAAAATAGAAAAAAAGTAGTATAAATTCGAAGAATTCCATTCTTCTTGGAAAATCAGTTTCATTCAAATGTTGCACTGATGAAAATATGGATAGCATAGAGATGATATTTGTATTTCCGTAAAATTGTTAGAACTGACGATTTAGATGAGCCTGATTCTAATGCTCTCTGCCTTGAAGATTTTGTTGTATATGCTTCAAAATATACCAAAATTGCTATTTCAATATTTTTATTATTAACAACTGGTTTCTTTTTGTACACTTTTGCCTTCACGGATCAAAAGTTCTTGAAGTTTTCTATAATTCGTTTAACAGTATTTACTGATGGTCTTTGTTTATGAGGATATCGGGTGGTAAATGTATCACATGTTCTTGTAATAACTTTATCACATTGTCCATAAATAATAAATAATTTTCGTTTGTATAATTTAACCGGGGTGCCATTACGATAATTTGAAATTTCAAATACGATCGTGGCTATCCTAGATCTAAATGTTCAACGATTAAATGCAAATTCGGTTTATAAAAATATTAAATTGGCAATATTTCGAAAATTTCAAATTTTAGTTATAGATAACTTTATACAAAGTTACCTAAATTTTTGATGCTAAACACTAAAAAATAAGAAAAATTGGAGGTTTCCATTTGAAAAAATTGAGTTTTGACAGTTTTCTCAATCTCATTTTAGATTTCATTTTTTGAACACTCTGTATGATTTGTTATCCAAATATTATACAAAATCTATTGAAGTAGGTCCGTTTCAACAAGGAGTTCAACCCAAAATAAGTGAAAAGGCCTTTCTTATAGGAAAAATTGATAATTATATTAGGGTTTGCAATCGTCATTTTTGACATAAAAACCTAAATATGTCAAAAACGCTTAGACTTAGGTATGTCCTATACCATTATAATTATATGTATTATATACATATAATACATGAAATCTGCCTAGAATCTTGCGTAAAATCCAAAAATGTATTAATATATAGGGTGTCCAATTTGAAATAAGCAATTTGGTATCTACTTCTGGTATAACCGGAAGTGCCACCATCTGGAAAATTTTAGTCGAGTTGCCCCTATCGACATTAGTATACTGTCAAATTTTCAAAATTTTCAAAAGTGTAGTTTTCCATATACAGGTCGCGTTCTTTCCCGGTGGGACACCCTATATATATATATATATATATATATATATATATATATATATATATATATATATATATATATATATATATATATATATATATATATATATATATATATATATATATATATATATATATATATATATATATATATATAATTAAATGTAATAAATTTGACAAAGCAGAATTATTCATATCCCATTGATCATTAAATAAATTATTGGAACTTTTCCTGACTCATTTCAAGGGCTTATAAGTATATAGCCTTTTTTCTCTGTATGTAATATTTCGAATTCCTTATTGAAGCTGTGATTATTTTCTAGGTGTGATGAATATGTCGAATCTATTTTTTCCTTATTGTAAAATCGTAACTTCTTTCATGCTCAGATATTCTAACTCCGAAGTTTCTACCGGTTTGGCCAACATATACCATAGGGGCATAGGCCATAGGGCATGAAACCGCAAGTTAACTTATTATTACCTGATTTAATATGGGGTGTAGTTTTATCTTTTGAATTTCTAACATGTTTACCTATTTTATCCATTTATATTCTAAATGTGTTTTATGCAGTGCAGCAAAATAATTGACAGACCATTTCCCCTTACTTTTGTTTCAAACTAATCTCTCTAATAATTTCACCAGATTCGTGGTGGCATCCACACGTTGGAACTGTTGGAAGGTCGTTCAGTTTGCTTCGATACTGGCCAATATTCGGATAAATTCATTAAAATGGATATTGGGGATATTGGGGAGCTAACGGCTGCTGCGGTTTATTTATTCACAGCATACCGCTACTACTGACATTTTGTGAACACTAATTACGACGGGTAAATATAAAATTTAAAAAATCCGGACACCCTACTGCGTAGCACTAGGAATAATAAAACCCCTCGGCGCATGTGCATGTCGTACTGCCTAATAAGTCTATCGCAGATCATTTTTCCTCATGATGAATATATCGGAAAATATAGTATTTGAGATATAATCAAAATTTTGAGTGAAATTCATAATTTTTACTAATTTTTTTATTTCTAGGTGGCGCCACGTCAATATTTTTTGAATGTGTTATATAAATTGAAAAACTATACATTAAATGCTATCATTTTATTTCATTATTGTAAAAATCGTTTTAGGTTTAAGATTTATAGATAGCACCACACTTCTATGGACAAAAAAATCTAAAAAACGCTATAATTTTTTTTATTCTTCGTGGGGAAAATTTTATTTTTGAAAACACTTTTCTTATGAAATCATATGTGTTTTATCGATATCCGTTGGAATTTTCAAAATCGGACCAGCTACTAACTTTTTGTCGTGATACTATAACCCCTTAGCTTCGCCTCGGGGTAAAAATCATTTGCATGTGATCACTCTGAAAGCTCGAAGTTCGCCACTATGTTGGCCAAAGTGAAGAGCCGGCATTATGCGAACGAACGTAACAAAGTTTCCCAAAATTATGCAGAAAATCATCTCAAACAATTTCTATCTAGCGGATTGAATAGAATTTTTTATTACAGGAATGCCCAGATAATAAACAATGGGAGAGTAATGGTGAAACTACACTTTCACGCCGAAGGACGACCAAAATTTGTATATGGATGCGGATCAAATAAAGTTATGGCTAAGAAAGCAGCAGCAAAAATTGCTTTACGATATCTTAATCGTACAAGCTGATGTTGAACAAATATAATTGTGAGAAAAAAATGGTGCTTACAGATAGTTTAAAAAATGTTCCAAAATAACAAATCCATAAATTATATTTTTAATAATTATATAACATAATGCAGTAAATTGTTAAAGATTTTTGATGATATGTTTTGATATATAATTTGACTTGTTTCTTGGGGATTAAATGTCATCTTCATTCTTTTAAAAATGCATGCCTTATTTTATTATTAACTATGTTTTAATAGTTCAACATTGTTACATCTGAAAATATTGATATCGGTTATATTACTGATCAACTTTGAGAAAAAGCTGAAATTGAAATCATGTTATTTGTAAACGGATTGATTTTATGAAGTTATTCTTAATAAAAAGGTAAATTTATGGTTTTTCGTTCATTCTTTATTTGATTATACCAGTATTTTTGATCAAACACTCACATTGATTACTGGTGAATGAGTAAAAAACAGATTTTTATAGTATAAATTTAATGTTGCCAATAATTGGTAACATTAAATTTATACTATAAAAATCTGTTTTACAATTATTGTAACTAATATTTGAAGGTCGAAGGGAGAGAACCACGTCAGTCAGTTTTTTCAAGGAAATGGAATAATGGTGCCATCTAGTATGAATTGAAGTATGCTTTTCGAATAGTTTATCATCTTTCATAAAGACTCCTTAAGTCGGCTGAAATATTAGTTTGAAAATAGGCGGTACTGGGGAAATATCCCGTCAGTCATTGTGCCTGTATGGAAGAACCCGAAAGTCAATAACATTGTGCTCCTACCGGAAGCTTTAGAAGCTGAAATGGAAAACGTTCAAATACGTTTTTCTCAAAATAAGTTATTTTTGATTGACGGGGGTTTTCCCCTGTGCCCTTCAGTTGTTATTTGATCTCTTAGCGTCAAAATTCCTGAAATTTCAAGAATCCATAAAAACTTGAACTATTATTGTGATGAAAAATTTGATATCTTCAAAATTGTTTCAATCGAAGTTTACTTTCACAATGTTTTCAAATTTTTGCATCAGATTTGATTTGTGTGAAAGTAGTTAAATTTTGAATGTTTTTGTGCTTGAAAAATTATGTATTTATTTTTTAATTACCTTATTCCATATGTTGAATATAACTATGGATTCTTATTATAATTCAATTAGTTAAACGAATTCTATCATGTTATAAAAATTTGAAATTTGAGTTCTACATTTCGAATGCTTTTTTGTTATGCCCATATTTGAACAAATAAAATTATATTCATAAGTATTCTCATTAAGAGTAACAGTATTGATAACATTCTTTTTCAAACTAAAAGTTGGAATTGCGAATAAATGGTCAAGATTGTTAGGTAACTAGTAAATATATTTTTCACAAAAAATTTGTTGATTAATACTTAAGCTAACCTTTTTAATATCAATTTCCCCTCAACCCTGTTTTTTATAATCATATTAAAAAAAAAATTTGAACTGTCTTTTTGGAGTTTCGTTTTGGTTATTATATTATTATAGTCTTAGATAAAATATTATTTTTTGTATATTCCATGTTTATTATATTTACATATTAATGACGTTTATAATTATCCCTTTTTTACCCACGCATTGAAATTAACATATCTATTTAAAAGGTATCCAAACTTCGTATAGTTGTGCAATTGTGATTCTCAGCTACTTATCAAGTTAAGATGTTAGCAAAGTGATCAATACAACTTTGTTCTCCTCACGATTTTTGCCGATAAATTGTTTGTCTTTATTTCAAATTCTTGCAATAATGCCGACAAGTAAACTTTTGAACATTATGGTTTTTGAAGTATGACGATTTGTTGAATTCAGAGTATTGGATACTACAATATGAACTAAAATAATAGGTTTGAAAATTTTATTCAATTTTCCTTATTCTCATTATTTTGATGTGATACATGGCGAAAATACTGACACTGTGCGATATGAAACCGAACCATCATCGGGACCTTGAAGTTGGGGAGATACCTCTAGATCAATTCATGATCTCTCAAATGCCTTTGATTGTGTAAATCACAAAGTACTACCAAATAAACTAGAGAGTTGCGGTATCAGAGGCACTCCACTGAAATTTATTGACTGAAGGTTATCTTGCAAAACGTATTTGGAAGGCTGTACAAGGAATGAATAAAAAATATTTGAATTTGTCAATAGATGTGTACCACAGAGGTGAATCCTTGGACCTCTCTCATTTGTGGTATATATAAATGACATTTCTGATAGATATCACAAGGAAACCTGCTTGATTGCCAACGGCACATGCATACTTGTGAAATCTAACAACGTCCAACAATTAACCCTTAGGCTGGCTTCAGACTAGGCGGAACGCGGAAATGTCAAATCCGCCTTCAAAAGTTGACTAAATTTCAACAATTTAACGCGGAATGACCTTGGGAATCGTTACGAACGTTTCGATTGGTCTAAAAATTCAGATTTGACATTTCCGCGTTCCGCCTAGTCTGAAGCCAGCCTTAAAGTGCTAAAAACTGCTGATACATTCAATTGAACTTGAAAATAAATTTATACTGAACTTGAATTTTCAGGACATATCGATCTCGTGTAAATACCGCGATATCGATTAATATAAATGATGAAAGTGTAATATAACAACCTTAAATGGAATGAACACATTGATTACCTAAATAAACGATTGGCATCAGTATGCTACACATTACAAGTGTTGAAAGATAATCTTAGGACTATCTGGGGAATGGGTTTTGTGGAGTCATGTCTTGGTGTCTTTAAAAATGTTAACATATTGACAGTTCTAGCACTATGTGCATATGAATGCTTAATATTTTCATGGTTTTGTAAGTGGAATATGTTACTTATATTGTATACATCACTTGATTTCAACTTCAGATATGCAATACATGTGCTCTAAATTGTTAAACTCTTTATCTGGATTGTTCCTGGATGTCATCTTTGCGCACGCATCCCTCGTTCAGTGTTTTTTTTTGTACTCCCCGGATAACGTCAAAATTCTGCAATGTTTCAAGCTGGTCAAGTTCCATAGCAACCGTCACAGCTCTATTGTATTGTTGATTGGATACTCCAGAAAATTGTTTCCGAAATTTGTTGAAGACAATGTCGGATTCTGTGGAAATTTTGTGTGGTTTCTGTTAGCAGTTATAAAAACTATCGTAAAAAACTCGTATGATCACCTCTTTGTAATTTCGCTCGAATTCTGGACCTCGCATTCAATTTGTCTGGCTCGTCTGCAAAGAGTCGTTTACAAACCTTGTTCAATATACTATTTTATAAGACTGCCTCAGAAAGTTAGGTTCTGCACATGGAAAACTCGAGCCGAAAGCGATACTTTGCACACGCCGTGTGCAAACCACGGATGTCATCTTTGCGCATGCGTCTCTCGTTCACTGCGATTTTTTTTTTGGCACTCTCCTGACCACGTCAAAATTCTAGAATGTTTCAAGCTGACTGAGTTCCATAGCAACCGTCACAGCTCTATTATATTGTTGGATATAATATTATTATTATCCTCAAAAAAAAATTTTTCTTACCAAAATCAAGTTTTACAAAAAAAAAGAAGTGTGTGGTTTCTATTTGAAGTCGTATAAATATATCGTAAAAACTCGTTTGAAAATCTCTTTGCACACTTACTCAACATCAAATTGTCTCGCTCGTGTCCAAAGAGTAGTTTTCAAACCTTGTTGTTTAATATACCATTAATTGCTGTGTACAACAAACTTGTGTATGTATATATATATATATATATATATATATATATATACAGTGGCGCCGACTCCTAAGGGCCTGAGGGGGCCCGAGCCCCCTCAAAAATTCATTTGAGGGGGCTCCGCCCTCCCAATAATTCAAGAAAATTATTAGTTATATCGTGATTTGTAAAATAACAAAACTATGTTGGCATTTTTGATTTTACTCATATAGAACAATAATAAAAATCTTTATGAAATAGATACAGAATGTTAAATTTTCAGTTTCAAAATATTAGTACTACTTTAGTACTGCATTACTTGAGTACTGTATTATTTATTTTCAAATACTCATATATTTTTTATTCATGTTTCATAATACTCAAATATTTTTAAAGCATTTAATTTGAAATATTGTTTTTATTCAATGAACCCTGAGACTTATTCAAAGTATGCTTAAATTAGCTATTTCCCCCATTAGTCAAAGTGCTATTACTGTGCGACAGCAATATGTAATGTTTTATTCTTTTAATGATAGTTTAGGATTTATTAAAATATAATTTAAGTATTTTCAGAGCTATATATTCACTGCTCTGTAATAGTCTAAAAGCATAATTATTACTCTAAATTAAATTAGCTTTTTACGAAAATACCGTGTGTGTTTCGTTTTTCAAAGCCAAAAAATGTGTCAAGCTTGTCTAGTTTCCCGGAGTGTCGAGTTATCGAAAGTTTTTGGGGTTCTAATGTTGATCATATGACTCTGAAATGCTTTAAAAAACATTAAAACTGAAAAATTTTGTCCGGTATGGCCCCCCAATATTTTTCATAAGTCGGCGCCTCTGTATATATATATATATATATATATATATATATATATATATATATATATATATATATATATATATATATATATATATATATATATATATATATATATATATATATATATATATATATATATATATCTATATCTATTCAACTGATGTATCCGAATCTATTAATGCGCCAAATTACGCCAGAAACTCGCAACTAATGAGTAGATCAATAGCATCATTTATTCCACAAAATGATCCATCTGCCTGTCTGCCAAAAATTTGACTCTAATGAAATGTTACCACAGAATATCTGAGGCAGGTTGCAAAAGTAAGTTCAAAAATTAATATATAATTGTTGTGAACCACTTATTATGAAGATAGTTGATGGAACCCGTCGTTACTACGTGATAATTTAACATGATGAACAAAACTAAATTTGAATTTACTACGTTTATTATCACAAAATATTTTGAAAAATATTACACTGCGATTGCAATTTCGGTCACTAGACCATCATCGGGCAGATTGAGTTAAGAACTGAATACAGAATTATAGATTTGCGCTTATGGGTGGGAAAGAATTATTACAGATTACAGGTACCTAAATAGACAAGTGGAAACATATTTCAAGAAGGGCTAATCAAGTGAATTTCTCAAATTGGTACAATACAATGTTCTTAGAAAAGTCGTTATTGTTTGAATACACTAAATATAGGAGAAGATATCAAGTCAATCTGGTCGTTCAGCAAGATATCTTTTGCATTATGATTGAGTTTAAAAATTTCTAATGATTCTAAGTAAGTAGTGCTTTCGGTAATTTGTGCATGATTTGAAAATTATCTATTTGTGGAAATGGCTGGTGGTTTTCACGGCAATGATTTGAAAACGTTGAATCCGTTTTATTTTTCAAAAAAGATTGTTGGTGTTCTTTAAATCTTGTCTTGAACGATCGACCAGTCTGACCTATATATACTCCTTTACATACAGGACAAATCAACTTATAAACTCCCGAACTTTCAAATTTTTAAGTGATATATTTGGCATTGAATAAAAATCCTGAGAGTTTTGTCTTAGGGTTGAAAGCAAATTTAATATTACATTTAGGTATGACATCAGCATATCTTTAACATATTTTGGTCCTCTAGAAGAAAAAGTTGCTAATGTTATACCTAAATGTAATATTAAAATTGCTTTCAAACCTAAGACAAAACTCTCAGGATTTTTATTCAATGCCAAAGATATCACTTAAAAATATGAAAGTTCAGGAGTTTATAAGTTGATTTGTCCTGTATGTAAAGGAGTATATATAGGTCAGACTGGTCGATCGTTCAAGACAATATTTAAAGAACACCAACATTGAAAAATAAAACGGATCCAACGTTTTCAAATCATTGCCGTGAAAACCACCAGCCATTTCCACAAATAGATAATTTTCATATCATGCACAAATTACAGAAAGGAACCAAACTTACTTACTTAGAATCATTAGAAATTTTTAAACTCAATCATAATGCAAAAGATATCTTCCTGAACGACCAGATTGACTTGATATCTTCTCCTATATTTAGTGTATTCAAACAATAACGACTTTTCTAAGAACATTGTATTCTACCAATTTGGGAAATTCACTCAGTTAGCCCTTCTTGAAATATGTTTCCTCTTGTCTATTTAGGTACATGTAATAATTCTTTCCCACCCGTAAGTACAAATCTATAATTCTGTATTCAGTTCTTAGCTCAATCTGCCTGATGATGGTCTAGTGACCGAAATTGCAATCGCAGTGTTATATTTTTCAAAATATTTTGTGATAATAAACGTAGTAAATTCAAATTTAGTTTTGTTCATCATATTATGAAGATGTTGATTGAATGCAATTTTCTTTGAAATTATGATACATATTCGACAAGATAATAGAAATAAATCGAAATCACTCTTTACTGGCAGTAAGATAGGTTAAAGAAATTTTATAGAAAATAAAAAAACATACATTTCAAAATTTCATGAAGTTGATATTTTTATCAAATATTTTACAACTCTGTTTAGTAGAAAAGTCAAATGAATAATAATACTTGCATGGATTTAGTATTAACAATCACGAAAAGCTTGATCTATTGATGCATTGAATATGTAATTTAATAAAATCATATCTCATCATATTCTCTAGGTATTTACATTCAGTTCTGAGAAAACATTAAATTTTAAACAAATCTACCTTTTCTCCAAAACCCAAAAACAATTTCGCAATATATACAATCTAGTCAAGTTACTGTACTTTCCTCTTCTTCAATGATGGTTTTTTGAATACTTGTTTTATTCCACCAGCCTGGCTATTGTGGAATTTCAAGTTCTGAGAAGTCTCGTTAGACCATGGTGAATCGAACTGTGTCGTATCTTGATCCACCAAGTGCGTGTACTTAGTCCTGCCTGAACGGCCAAAGTTTTTAACTTGCATGACTTTGGGCAAAATAGTTTTATCAAAGTGATCCTCCAAGGTAGCTTGAGCGAAGTCCCTCTTGAACACCTAAAATATTTGAATGTGTATAGTGTAAGTTGGTAAGATAATCTCCTTTAATATTAATAACGAAACAAGCATATATATGTATATAAATGTGTGTGTGTATGTAAACATGAAATATAGTGAATTGTACATACTTCATCTTCTCTGTCGAGATAAAAGGCTCCTCTATGATAATACTTCTGCAGAAACTTGTATTTTCCTTTCACTGCTTTGTTTGTGATCTGCTTGGGATTCAATCTCAATTCCAGCCTCCTTTCTTCTTCTGTCATGTTCCTCAACCTCTCGACCTCCAACCTCTCCTTTTCTATAGCTTCTCTCTCTTCTCTGTCTCTTTTTATCCTCTTTAGCTCTCTTAATTTCCAAGCCTCGTATTGTATTTCATCGTTTTCATCATCAGTGTTCACATCATTCAAGTTCGGCTCATTAGTATCTTTAGATACTAGCTGCTGTTCTTTTCGAATAGTGTCCTCAACCAATTTCAATGACTGCCGTCTCCTTTCTTCAGCTAGCTTTAGTGATTCTTGTTCTAGTTGCTTTTGTTTTTGTTCCTCCTTTTCTTTTTCGATTATTGTTATTCTGTCTCTTTTTCTAACAAAGATTGGTTTGAGCCTAGGACCTATGAATCATTGTTATAATTAATAGAATTCCATTCTAAAGCAATATATATATATATATATATATATATATATATATATATATATATATATATATATATATATATATATATATATATATATATATATATATTCTACATATTGATGTAGAATCAATCAATAGTATCGATGTTTGTAACGGTTTGTTGACTTTTTTCATTTTTATTGAAGTGTATCAATAATTATTGAGAATAAATATTATTTATATTATATATATATATACTTATAAATATATATATATATATATATATATATATATATATATATATATATATATATATTATATATATATAAATATATATATATATATATATATATATATATATATATATATATATATATATATATATATATCTATATATATATATATATATATATATATATATATATATATATATATATATATATATATATAACTTTTTGATAATTATTTGCAATAACAGGCTTGGTGAATCTCAAAAAACTCGATTTTTCTTTCAAAACTTTTGAAAAATTTGAAATATCTTTGACATTTATTGAATATGTCTACTTTACGAAAGTAACGCATGTGATCTTGAGTCGGGGTGACTTGACATTTTCTATAATTCATTTTTGCATTGAGAATGCAATATGCGACCAGATCCTTAGGAAGATTGTTTCATAATTTTGAATTCTTGAAGAATTTTCCTTTTTCACTTTATGTGATATTTTATATTAATTTGACTTGACTATGGTCATCTAGTATATTATACATAATTTGATTGGAGAAACTTTTACCTTTTCCATTATAATTAGAGAATGTTTTATCATTTAATTAATCAAATGATTCAAAAACAACTTGAAATGGTATAAAAGGACAGAAACTAACTTGGAATTTGAGGTAGGTACCTATTTATAGGCTCTAGAAAGAAAATTTCTATTCGATATTGGTATCAAGTGGTGTGTATTATATTATTATAAAAGATAGTTACACTAAATATTAATGTTATTGATGCCCAATAGTTACCCAAAATCTCATATATCCATTGTTCATTTGGGCTCTAAATTTTAGACTTGTCAGTTCATCATCAAACAGTACCAATACATTATGGATAATTAATCCAGTTTTAGATAGCTTGAGAAAAATATTAAATCTGGAGAAATAATGGTTACATAATGTATTGTAAAAATATGATCATTGGTAACTATAAATTATTATTTAGATGTCAATGATTATGTATATCTTAAGATTACTAATTACAAACTGAATATTCGAAGTCAAGGTCACTGTTATTTGAACAAACCTACATATTTGTATGTGTGTATGTACCTATGTATTGTGATATGAATCACAATTTATTTTTAAAAAAATTTTAAATGCCTTGTTTAACTCCGCATTTTCACTCAATAATAATCATTAATAGTTGTTAATGCCCATAATATATAGGCCTATGCATTAGGTGTTCAGAAATAGCTATTTTCAATTTAGTGTGTCATAGTTTTATTTAAAATGTGCAAAAATAGTTTCTTCAAATTAATTCTGCTTACCACTTTCTTCTTCAGAATCTGTATATTCTTCATATTCCGAAGATTCTTCAGAGTCTGAACCAGACTTTTCATCTTCTTTAACTAAAAACTCTTCTTCCTGCTTGTTTACCATTTTCTGCTTCAACAAGTCCCTCCTTTTTCCAATTTCTGTATCACTTAGTTCAGCTTCAGATTCATCATCATCTGGTCCAGCTTCAAGCATATGCTTATGCTCTTAGGAATGAAAATGTTATTGTAAGTAAATAGGCAACAAAGTACGAAAATTATTATCCTCTTTTATAACAAACAAATGTAAAATAGAAGCTTAGAGGATAAAAGAAAATATTTAAAAAAAATTTCCAATAAGGGACGCCGAGTTTTCATCTTTCTTTCAAAAAAACGAATTTGGACACGGGTAAGTATTTCACATGTGTTGAACCATCTACCCCAATGGGCTATTATATGACCCTTTAAGAATTTAATGTTTCTTACCAACTAAATTTGAAGGTTCATCTTTCTCTGATTCCTCATCTGAAGATTCCAAAACTTCAGGTTCCATGATATGCCTCCTTCTTTCTGGCCTATGTTCAGTTTCTATTTCTGCTATTTTTAAACGTCTTAAACGAGGATCATTCATTTCATCATCACTCTTTGGATATTCTGGAGAAAGAGGTACACTTGGTTGATTACGCTTGTCTAAGAAATCTTCATCGTCACTTTCACTATCTGATCGAATGTCTTGAGCATAATCCGGCTTTTTACCAGAAACATACCTATGCACCTTAACTTTTTGCATAGAAATTTCACCTGTAATAAATATTATAATTAGTTTCAGGGTGTTAATAGGTAAATTTGGCTCACCTTTTTCATTTCGAACAGGTACTGCCCCTGCTGTACTTTGAATAGCATAAGATGTCTGAGGATTCATCATTTTGATAGTCTGTGATAATGAATTATGAACAGGTCTAAATATTTTTTCTCAAATAATACACAAATCAATATATTAAATAGTAGTAAATACAGGAAACCATTTTTCGATTTTTCTTTATACAGTAGAATTCCTATTCCAGTAGTTAACACAGCTGAGTTCCTGTATTAATTCATAAATATTATTATAAACACTTTAACAATCATAAAGAAAGCAAACGCTGACAGGTGACAGTTATAATATTTGTAGGTAAATGTCATACTCATACTTCATACTTTTATCCATCGTCCTTCTTCTTCTCCTTTAGTCCAAGGTAACTATGACGTATGAGCATCTAGTTCTAGTCATCTCCATCTCATTCATATGTGACTGAGCTGTCTCGATAGCTGATCTTTTCTTGTTGGACGACCTGCATAATAGGATGACTGCATTTTTAATACTTATATATGTACCAAGTGCGTTATATAGATCGTGCGTAAGGATCTAGTAACGCACGTAGTGCATACATTTTTATTTTTCACAAAAAAATAAAAATATTTTATTTTTCACTTGTATATTATATGTTTATTTCACCTTGGATACGGTTGCTATAAACACACTCATTATGCCCTAGGCCATAATGCCCGAATTTGCGGGCATAATGTATCAAAACGCCCGCTTATTTTACTAGGAGAAATGAAGCAAATTTCATTGATTAAATACTTCATAATCCTTGTCGTATACGGCTCTGGATTTCTCCGGCAATTAATTATTCGCAGCTTAGGCTTAATTTTTTATGATATTCTTGGGTAAATTCATTTTCATTTCCATTATTTCTATAAGACTACACAAAGAAAGCAGCAATTACATTCACTGAATATGATGACAAAAATATTCACAAACGTCAAAATATCAACAAATGACATGCCTACTATGAGAAGGAAAATGGATAGGAGCAATGAAACGATTTCAAAATCGCTTTTTCATCATAATATAATAATTTTTTCGTGAAAAATAAAATCTTGTATGCACCGCGTGCGTTACTAGATCCTTACGATCTATATAACTCACTTGGTACATAAATAACTATTTTAGTGCATGTGGTTGATATTGATATTCCGTGTTAATACTTCCCCATTGAGGTAAGGTTGCTTTTTCGTTCCTTCTGTAGTTCATAAATTTCTTTGAATCATATTTTTATTCTTCTCTAGTGAAGATATCTCTTTATCAATTCAATATTTTTTAATCTCCTAGTGGAGTTGACCAAAACTTCAACAAACATGAAAAAACAAATCTCTATAATAATGGCGGCGATTAGGAAAAAAAGTTTATACAACCAAAAGACACACACAACCAAAAGACATTTACTTGGTAGTAGGGGAGCCTAAGCGGGGATTTTGGGATTCACTCAAGCGCGGCAGAATAATATATGGGGAGAAACCTTGCACCTTGTTAAGTACCCCCACCATACATGAACTCTTAGTATATGGGCGTACGGCGTACGTTTAGGGTAGCCGATCAGATTAGTAAAAAAAATCGATCATTAGAAAAACTCCAGCTCCTCAGATTTAGGCAAGGTGAGTTCATTACATGCAGAAGAGTATGCATTTCACTAATCTGACGAATTGCGCGTGATATAAGAAAATAGGAGACTCGCAAAGTTGCATTTTCGAATAACGGTCATGAGTTTTGGTCGCGTCCAAATCGTCAGACTTTTGAATAGGAGCCCCTTTAGGGTTTACTTAATTTTGTTTTGCCATTTTCAACCCCTTCGTACGATCACCAACTATCAATATCTGACGCGCTCGAGTATTTCTATATAACGATTATTATTTACATTCATATGTAATATGTACTCGCTTCTCCCCCATAGATATATACTATATATACTTACTCATATTAAGATTTCTATGTTCTCCCCCTAGTGAAAGCGCATACATCATACAACCTTTTCTTTCTTTTTAGCATCTAAACTGAACAATCCAAGAGGTCTAACTCTATTTGGGGGGGTTTTGGGGGTGCAAAAATTACTCAAGAACCTGTTTTTCCAAGCTCCATACGGTTGATAAATGGTCTGGAGAACCGAGTTCGAATCCCGGATGAGATATGGTTGTTGTGAATGTCATGAGTAGTACTGTGCAATATGTACTTTAAACTTTAATAGAAATATAGAATCTCAAAAATCATGGCCCAGGAGGTATAAAACGTTTTTAAAAAATACTCCCTTACCTCCCTGTTGACTTTCGATACAGATCAATAGTTTAATAAAATCTAAACTCTGATATCATTAAATACATTCGACTAGGCCCGACCGCAATGCTAAACATTTAAAAGAGCTTTCAAATATGAAGGAGAAACAATATACTTTGTAGTGATTGTTTCTCATTTATATTTAAAAACGTATTATAACAAAGTAACTGACAAATCCATTCAATTTTTAAAAGAGCTTACATAATAAATTAATAAATAATTTTAACACATAGTTGGCAGATATTTAGTGATTAATATTTTGTTTTTCTGCAACTTATGTTGCAGAGTAGGATAGATTCACATTAAAATATTACCAAGCATATACCTAGATTTTAATAGAATAAATTAAAGGAACAAGAAAAAGAGAACTTCAAATCAGTTTGACAAGTCGACACAGAAAATTGTGCAACTTAAGTTAACCTCTAAATAAATTGTTGCTGAACTTCTCCATAGACGTTATCCTTTATAACGTCAATGTGAACTTCAGAAAGTGAGAGGGTTATAATATTGTATATTTATTATAACAAGGTTCATTCATTGTAGAATGAAGAAGAATATTTAGTATTTTTATTTCTAGTATATATAAAGCTTCTCCAATTTGAAACTTTCTCTGATTGCTTTTAAAACAAAATACAATGGGCGAACGAAAAGGCACAAATAAATATTACCCTCCTGACTATAACCCAAAAGCAGGGGGCCTCAATAAATTCTTGGGGACTCATGCTTTACGAGAAAGAGCCCGAAAAATTCACCAAGGAATCATTATTATTAGATTTGAAATGCCGTATAACATTTGGTGTGAAGGTTGCAATAATCACATTGGAATGGGCGTAAGATACAATGCTGAGAAGACTAAAGCTGGAATGTATTATACTACTCCGATTTATCAGTTTAAGATGAAATGCCATTTATGTGATAACCATTTTGTGATAAAAACTGATCCAGCTGTAGGTAACATTCAGTTTAATTATATTAACTTTTTCTTGACATTCATAAATTTCTGGTATTTGTTTAGAACTTGGATTATTTGATATTATCTGGAGCTAGAAGACAGGAAAACAGATGGGATCCCCTTCAAAATGAACAAGTGGTACCAGAAACAAAAGAAACTCAAAAGAGGTTATTTGATGATTCTATGTTTAAATTAGAACATGGTGTGCAGGATGTTACAACAGCTGAATCTGCTAAACCACGTCTAGCCCAACTTTTCAATAGAAATGAATCTGTTTGGTCAGATTCTTACAGTGTCAATCAAAATTTGAGACGCGCTTTCAGGGTGAGCATCATAATTTTGTAAGCCATTAATTGAATCACTATCTATCTCTTGAAATAATATGCTATTCACTATTTGTCAAGTTCTAGGCATTCTCCAGGTCTGTTTTGTATAAAGTTATCTACTTAATTATATATATATATATATATATATATATATATATATATATATATATATATATATATATATATATTTATATATTTATATAAATATATATATATATATATATATATATATATATATATATACATATATACATATTTACATATATACATATATACATAGATACATACATACATATACACTGTTGTATTACCTGTACACAAATTAATATTTAGTTGAAGGAAAGGTTTCAAGTGTTGAGAGTATTATATATAGGGGAGAATGTTCATCTTAGACGATTTATGAAGAATTCTTGCTATGACCTCTAGACATTATATATTAGCCACCAAGTACTTAATGCGCACATATAATAATCGATATATGAAAAATACCTAAGTTGCCTTAACACATTTACTGCGGATGACGCCAATTGGCGGCATCCGACCCTTCCACTTTGTGCGGGTGACACCTTATGGCGCGTATGCATCTATCTCATTAAATGCGTTAGTATTCAGTCCGCACTAGGCAGAGGTGGTTGTATTGCAGTCCGCACATTTTAATAGCATTGCTGAAGAAGATTTCGGGGTGGTTCTTAATTTCGTGAGTTTTACAACTTTTTACGGCTTGTTGAAATATGAGTGAAGTATACAATGATCAGGCAGGTCCTTCAGGTGTTAAAAGACGTAAAGTGACAATAAAAAACCCAAATAAACTAACTGTTGATGAAATGTTACAGTTGGTGAACTGCTCAGATGACGAAGACGAAACTTTTAGGCTAAGTTCTGATGATGACCTTGATTCAGAAAGTGAAGAGGAAAATGATGGTAATTTATTTCGTTTGTTTTTAATGTTTTGTTTACTGCATGAAGATGTTTTCTGTTTGTCATAGATAATACGGCGGAAGGAACAGTCGATCAAGAACAGCAGACTGACAAAGAATCTTGGCAAGATATTTGTTCCGGTATGAAACATTTTCCATTCACTGAAACTAATCGAATGCTTGTCGATCTCCCAGCAGAGGACAAACGCTACGAATATTTTAGACTTGTTGTTGATAACGGGTTTCTTGAAAATATCAACAGAAACGAATAAGTACGCAGAAAACTTGTTGTTGTCAAGGGGTTATAATGAAAGGTCAAGGATAACTGATTGGAAAGATCTAAAAGAAGAAGAGCTCCTGAAATTTATTGGATTGGTGTACCATATGGGAAATGTGAAACTGAACAAACTTCAAGACTATTGGAGGACCAGTCGGCTATTTAATTTCAAATGTTTTGCAGATCACATGAGCCGGGATAGATTTTTGCTGATACTCAGAAGTTTACATTTTTCTACGAATCCGGAACTAAATCAACCCGAACCAAACGACCGTCTATATAAAATCAGGCCAGTTATCAATTATTTCAATGAAAAAATGAAGGAACTATATTATCCCGGAAAAAACCTCTCTCTGGACGAGTCCATGGTTTTGTGGTGAGGTAGACTATTATTCCGGCAGTACATCGCAAATAAGCGACATAAATATGAACTGAAACTGTATATGCTGATAGAGCCAAATGGGCTTATACTGAATTTTGCAGTTTATACCGGCCAGCTAGATGAGATGGGTGGCAAAGGCCATGCACAAAAAGTTGTTCAGCATGTAGCAAAAGACTACCTCAACAAGGGACATTCAATTTACATGGACAATTATTAAAACAGCTCCCAGTTGGCTAGAACCTTGATAAATCAGAAAACATACTGTACTGGAACTCTACGCAGTGACAGGAAAGGTTGTCCTGATAAAATTTTGAAAACGAAACTGAAAGTTGGGGAATCAAAAGCACAGTATTCACAAGGTGTAATGATCGGAAAGTGGAAGGATAAAAGAGATGTGACCTACATATCCACAGAATTTGAGAACCAAATGGTAGAGATAATTAATAAGAGAGAAGTTGCTAAACAGAAGCCTTTACCAATTGTGGAATACAATAAATATATGGGCGGAATAGATCGCCAGGACCAGATGATGTCTTACTACCCTTCTCTGAGAAAAACATTATTCTGGTATAAAAAACATGGTGTTCATATCCTGCAGCTTCTTTTGTTCAATTCTTACGTGATATTCTGTAAGTACTCTGGCAGAAAAATGACATTCTATGATTACCATTTAGCCGTGAGTGAAAAGCTATTAGGGAGCGTTCAAGTATTACATAACGCAATTTGGGGGGTGGGGGGGTCTTGCAAAACGTTACGATGCGTTACATGGGCGGGAGGGGGGTTCGAACAACGCGTTACGTAACATTGTTTTCTCATTGAAATAAAAAAAGGGAATTTAAATCACCCAAGTTGGGAACCCTTTTCGTTCATGTTTTACGGGGAATCCCTCGATTGTATTGTACGTCAGTTTTATTCTGTTCTCCCAAGTTGGCAACCCTATCCGTTTATGTTTTCGTCGTTATTTTTTTTTCCCGTTGTCAGTTTTGGTTTAGTGTTTTAAGCACGTAATACACAGAAGCACATTGCTGTAGTCAGTGTTGTAGAAGTGAGTACATACTGAAATGTTCTCAAAAGAGGGAGATTTGCATCATCAGCTGTTTTTGCCCTTTAAAAGCTCTAATGCTGACTTGTGTGCCAAGTGTGCCAAAAACTGCCAACATTTAAAAAACGGCTAAAGAAAAACTAAAAATGGTATAGCGCTCATGTCCGTGACTCGCAATATTTTTTGCAAGTAATTAAATGCGCTTACAAATCCTGCTGTTCCATCTTGAGGACTGCATTGAAATCATTCTTTCCGAATAATACTTTCTTGCCGCCAACTTGCCGATGCCAAATCCTTTAGACCTGAAGCAAGCTCTCGGTACCTAGTCAGCTAAGGATCATGCAAGTTTTCACTACTTCTTGTGAGGTTTCCCGTTGATCTGTCGCCTCCTCAAGCAGATGCCGTACGATTTCTTCTGACCATCAGTACAATTACTATATATAATTATATATATATATATATATATATATATATATATATATATATATATATATATATATATATATCATGAAACGAAAAAATATCTTGGTCCTTGGTCCAACTTTGCTAATCGCACGATGCAATAAGCAGGTTCCCAAAGTGAAAAGCTGCTTATAAGCTAAAATCGAATAATGCATGAGAAAAATAATGGTGGATGAATCTAAACATGTACGTAAGGACAGGGTCAGGAAAACGGCAGTCAGGAGAATGGCATAATTAAATGAAGATTGGTAATAAAATTTTATTGGGACAAACTTGAGCTCATTTCAACATTTTACATTATTTATGATTATTTATTAAATAACAATAAAATAAACAAAATACGCATGTATTGCGAGTGAGAATACTCTTGTCTTGTTTATTATTAACGAAAACGCCATTTAAACAATAACATAGGTAACTTAGCGACTTTCAGGTACTTTGCGCAACATATTTGTGAATTTTAGGTAAAAATGGTAACTTGGGTGTTACGTAACGTTTATGGAGGGCGGGGGGAGGGTTCATGAAAACGTTACGACGCGTTACATAGGAGGGAGGGAGGGTCAAAAATCTTCATAAATTGCGTTACGTAATACTTGAACGCCCCCTTACCTGATATACCACGTAGAATGGAATCTAAGGTATCTAAACATCTGCCTAGCAAAATTGAAGTGGTTGATGCCACAAAGAGAACACCAAGGGAAATATGTCAAATTCAAATTCAAATTGTTTATTTCCATAGACATAAAAATACATGCATTGGAATTGTCAATAATAGTAAAAGTAATTTAAAAGTAAAAGTAAAAAAAAAAACACAAGTATACTAACATATAAACATAAAAAAACAGAAACTACATACTATAATACTAATCTTACATAATTATAAAAATTCTTGAAAAGTACAACCAAAAAACTCAGCAAGAGAATGAAATGGATTCACAGCCAGCACATTCTTAAGTTTTATCTCAAAAAGTTTGATATTTTGGATATCCTTTAAGTTGGAGGGCAAATGGTTAAAAATTTTCAAAGATGGCCCTTCTTGGACTTGAGTCAACCTAGCTGCTGGTATGTAAAGGTTGTCTGTTGCTCTTGTTGAGTATTTATTTATATCACCGCACTTTTCAAGTTGATTCAAACTCTTAAAAACATAGCAGGCACAGTGCAATATATAGAGATTCACAACCGTTAGAATTCTTACAGAGCTAAAAATATTACGGCAAGATTCTCTAAAAGACAACGAAAACATTGTTCTGAGAATTCTTTTTTGGCACACAAAAACTGCACTTATATTACTGGAGTTTCCCCAAGCCAATAATCCGTATGTTAATATTGACTGGATTGAGCAATAATAGAACATCTTTAATGTTTCCTTGTCAACATATTGCCTAAGTTGTAATATGGCAAAATTTCTACTACTTAGTTTAGAGCATACATGTCGTTTTTGTTTCCAGAAAAAAATCAGGAAAGACACAGTGTGGGAATGTAATGCTTGTCCAGATAAACCCGGCTTATGTGTTCAGCCATGTTTTAGTATTTTTCACCAAACAATCGAATAAAGAGTTTTATTAGGTTTTTACCAAAAGTAGCAAGTGTGGTTTAATTTAATTTTATTTGAAAATGTAGTTTTTTAACAAATTGTTGTATTTTTTCCTACTTGACCCTTTTTACCTACTAACGCCATATGGCGTCATCCGCATATATCCTTGAAATTCTGGTACTGTGCGTATGACGCCTTTAGGCGTCCGAGTCTGATTTTTGTATAACTGATTGATAATTACTAGTTTTCACAAAAAAACATATATAGCCCTAGATACCTCAGGTACTTGAAATAAACATGTCCCGCACAGGGTGAACATCTCTACACATCCTCATAACACAAGAGCTAAGTCAAATAATAGCTTAATCACTCCAACATGTCACCGTGATGCTAGTCAATGATTCGTTACCACAATTGCTCCCAAAATTTATAATAAGTTACCGACAAACATAAAAAATATAACCAAATTACATATATTTCGACTAAGAGCTAAAAAATTTGTTTCAGCAAACTCAGACTTGTTTAAAGATATTCTGTAATTAATTTGATACAAAGAATTTATTATCGTCACTATTAACTCACATTGTAAACATATATTATTTTGTTCTTTTTATATTGTAGCACATACAGGTGCAATAATAATAATAATAATAATAATGTTTATTGTGAAAAAGTAATACATAATGATAATTAACACAATAGGGATCGGTTCAGTTTCCTGATCTTCCACCGACCCTCATATCAAATCTGACATGTAATTACAAAATGTAGGTACATGTATACAAATCACATATTCACCAATAAATGCCAGTAGAACTTTCCTTCTTCAAAAGCATTTCTTTTATCTTAATTTTGAATGAATATGGCGAAATGTCCCAAATATCCTGGATCTTATTCATATAATGAGGTGCAGTGTACAAAAGACAGCCTTCAAACCTCGAAGTACGATGGAGAGGCACTGTGAAAGTATCTCGTCTCAAGTATGTACCTCTCAACAGAACGCTTCATCAGACACTTGCACAAATATTGTGGTATGCCGACAATAGCAGCCTAAAATTTCGACAAAATATGTATTTTCAGCAAGATGGTTGTCCAGCTCATTTCGCTCGTGAGGTTAGAGAACGGCTTGACCGCAGAATTGGATCGAGGTGGATTGGCAGGAATGACCCAATTTTGTGGCCTCCAAGAAGCCCCGACTTAACCTTGGCTGATATGTTTTTGTGGAGCCGTTTGAAACAAATTGTTTTTACTACCGCAGTACCAAATGATATTGAAGTGCTGAAGGGCAGAATTATCCAGGCTGTCCAATCGATATCTCAGGATGAAATCAGAAAATCTTTCACTTATTTGAAAAAGCAATTAGAAAAATGTGCTGAGTGGAGTTTTTTGAATTATGAAATCGTTTTCGTATTATTTTGATGTTAATAAAAATGTTCGTATTATTATTATAATTACTTCCTCAAGTAAAAACGTTTATTAAGAGTGACTTTTTTTCGTAACTTTCAGAACAAGGTATGTTCAGTCTTAAGGAAAATGACATTTTTGCAGTTTTTACCCACCCTGTATAAAAAATTAAAGTTTTTTATGACAAATAAAACGTTTATTAAGTGGGACTTTTTTTCATAATTTTCAAAATAAGGTATGTTTACTCTTAACATAATAACATTTTTTCAGTTTGTACCCACCCTGTATAAAAAAATTGAAGTTTCTTATGATGAATCGTATTTTCTATACCAGTAAAAAAGTTTATTAAGAGTGATTCTTTTTCGTAACTTTCAAAATAAGGTATGTTTGGTCTTAAGGAAAATAACATTTCTGCAGTTTGTACCCACCCTGTATGAAAAAAATTTAAGTTTCTTATGATGAATCCTATTTTCTAGACAAGCAAAAACGTTTATTAATAGTGATTTTTTTTTCGTTACTTTCAAAAAAAGGCATGTTTACTCTTGAGCAAAATAACATTTTTGCAGTTTGTACCCACCCTGTATAAAAAAATTAAATTTTCTTATGATGAATCGTATTTTTTAGAAAAGCAGAAACGTTTATTGAGAGTGAGTTTTTTTCGTAACTTTCACAATAAGGTATATTTACTCTTAAGCAAAATAACATTTTTGCAGTTTGTACCCACCCTGTATACAAAAATTAAAATTTCTTATGATGAATCGTATTTTCTAGACAAGCAGAAACGTTCATTAAGAGTGACTTTTTTTCGTACCTTTAAATTTTTGGTACATTTGTCCTCTTGTAAACCCCATCCGTGGACATACTGTATAGAAATACATAATAGAGGTATAACACCAGACTTTCTACTTTCAAAATTGAAAGCCTTTTGTAATGAGGTGTTATTCGATCTCTCCTATTAATAGTGTATGAAAACCTAATACAACTATTCTGCAGTTTCTGTAGCTTATTTTTTCCCACATTAGTTAAATGATGGAACTACACTGAACTACAATACTCAATTTTGGGCATAATCAATGTTGCGACGAGTTTATATTTCAACTCTGATGCCATTATGAATTTGAATTTGTATAATGATCTTAGCTTCATATATGACTGTTGACAGATCATATTAACATGTGAATTGAAATCAAAATTTTCGTCAAATATAAGTCCTAAATTTTTTGATTCTTTCTTGAACTCAATGATTTCGCCATTTAGGTACAATTCTTTTTTTACTGTTTCATCACGTAGCCTCTTCGATCCTATTATTATAGCTACACTTTTTGATGGATTAAGTGTGAGTCCATAATCACTAAACCATCTGCGGAGTCGACCCAGGCCCCAGAATACTACCCTGCGGTACTCCTGATTCTGTAGTTCTAAAAGTTGATAATAAATTTCCTAGTTTTACAGCTTGACATCGATCAATTAAGTAACTTCCAAACCATTCCAGCTCATTACCTTCAAATCCGAGGAAAGACAGTATGGCTAAAACCAGTCTGATTTGAACCAAGTTGAATGCCTTACTCTGATCAAGTAAAATCAAAATAACCAATTCTTTCATATCAAGTGCTGAAGAAATTCCATTGGCAACATCATGTAGGGCAGTTTTAGTGCTATGCGATCTTCGAAAGCCTGACTGGCTTGGGAAGTGTACTATGATCCTCCAGATAACCAACCAGCCTCGACGACACAACTTTTTCCATAATTTTAGACATAACAGTTAAAATATTGATAGGTCTTAGATGTGATAACTCCTCCGCAACAGAAATCTTCGGCAAAGGTATTACCACAGACTTTTTCCATATGCTAGGAACCACTTCACTAGTCAAAGAATCATCTATAATGTCCCTCAATGCCTGAATACAATATGGCAGTGCCAATTTGAGCATTTTCAGACTGATACCATCAACACCTATTGCATTTGATTTGATAGCTTCAACATGTTTAGGTTTTTCTTCTTTAGCAACATACCCAAATTTGAACTTCGAATTCCGAAAGAGCTTTTCATGACTGAGTCTATCGAAAATTTCCTGATGAATATTGGTTTGGCGATTCATATTTACAAAGAAATCATTTATTTCGTTTGGATCAACAATTGCATCTGATATTGAATAACACCTTTTCTTTTTATTTTTATGAACCTCAAGTTCATCCAAGTTCTCCCAAAGTTTGTTCGCATTGTTTCTATTCTTTCTGATCATGTAATCGAAATAGGCCTTTTTTTCTCTCGTTGAATTGCCTTATTTATTTATGTTTTTTTATTGGACTGCATCTACGGAGAGGCGCATGCACATCGAACAAAGCTAATATCATCTCATTTAGTTTTTCAACCTTTGCATCTAGTGATAGCTCATTATTTATGTGATCCCAATGCATAACTTGTGCATCAGAAATAAAAGTATCCTCATCGAAACTTGAAAAATCCCGATATTGAAAAGGCTCCTCAACCTGTATACAAAGATCCACTGCAAATCTACATAACACTAACGTATGGTCCGTAATACCGCTCATATCAACATTTACACATTCTATAGTCTGTATTTCGGAGCTAACACATACAACAACAATCAACGTCTCTGAATTCATGGTAATTCTTGTAGGTTCTGTAACAATTTGTTGGATCCCATATGTGCTCATCAAGTCTTGAAAAAACCTTGTTTTGTTATCACTAATTAATAAATTTATATTTGTATCTCCCACAAAGATTACTCCATCACAAGATACACAACCCTCATCTAGAACATCGGTAAGCTCCTGGAAACCTTTTAAATTAATTTTTGGTGGTTTATATAATATCCCCACATCTATTTTCATCGTTTTGACGGCAATTACGACCCAGAGCTGCTCAAGACCACTACCAGAACTATCTGAGTAATGCAGTTCATATTTAATGTTTCTTGATATGTACAATGCAACACCACCACCTCTAGTATCCCTATCATTTCGAACCAACGTATATCCTCCGACACTAACCAAGTCAGACGAGTAATCTTTACATAACCATGTTTCACTGATAGCCATTATGTCAACATCTCTAATGTATTGTGAAAAATCGTAAAAATTTGCGTTTAAGGATCTAATGTTGGTATGCACGATAGATAAACTATTTCTATAACCTTTTGCAACATCTTTATTTGAGTGTGAACCCTTATGAACAGAATCTTCTAGGGCTGATTGCTATGTATATGGATAGATTGTATATGGTCAAAACCACTACACTGGAAGCAACGAATAACGTTTATATGCTCAAAGACATGCAGTGTCTCATATTGTATATATACATATCCAGTGTCCAGTAGTAATGTTGACGTTTTTGGATCTACTTCAATGATAGCTAAATAACGCGTTTTCATTTTTTTGTTATAATCAACTTAATTTTAGAATCTTCACTTATAGAGCTATTCTGATTCTTTAGACAGAATATCAACTCATCCTCAGTTAAAAGACCAACAATTTTTAGCTGCGGCAATTTTTTATTGGGTATCGCTACTTCGTATTGTCCACCCAACTTCTCTGCTGCTACTTCTTTAAGGGCATTCACTTCCTTCTCATTATTACATCTAATTACTACTCCTCCATCGTTTGTTGACATAACTCTGGAAATCGCAACCTTGACTTCCGCTGGTTTCACAAATTGTTTAAGATCATTTCTTGTCTCTGCACTGCTTTGTTCTTTACTAATTGGTTTTTGTCGAAAGGGAATAATTACTATTCTTCATAATATTCGCATAAGAGCGACCATTTGAATTGTTCAGTTTTGTTGTATTTTTATCAGAATCGGATTTTTGTTCTATTATGGCTTTGATAGGTTGTAATTCAATTTCCATCTTGAGAAATCTGTTATCTATTTGTTGAATATGTAATTGTGACAAATTCTCCATTTGTCTATCTTCTTTATTAACCTTTTCCAACTCTTCACATTCATCTGATATTTTAGTATGTGCAATTTCAAGGTCTCCATAATTTCTTTTCAGAACATTAATTTCTTTTATGTAATCTATACTTTTAGATTGTACTTTCGTTAAAAGTTTTTTTATTGCCAGTTCTTCTTCCAGTCTTTTAATTTTCATTCTTAGTTTTTCGTTTGTTTGATCCAGTAAAGTATTCTTGTTTTTTAGTCCAGATTCATAATGACCTTTTTGATCATTTTGTAGAGAAATTTTTTCTTTGAGCTCATTATTTTCCTTCACAGTCTTCTTTGCAACTTCGGCGATACTCACCATATCACCCATACAAACTTTACATATTATTTTCACTTTTATCTTCTGAAGTGGAAGACATCTTTGTTCGGTTACACTGAGTTCAGCACATTTCCAACAATGGGCCAAGGTACACAACTCGCAAATAAAGTGTGTTTCCTTCTCCCACTTTGCTTTACAACCCTCACAGTTCATTCTTGCATTCAAAGTAAATTACCAAGGCTGTGGCAACACAGCTCTAACATTTTCTGCAACCTGACGAAAAGCATCCGCAGCTGGCAACGCCGCTCCTTCCACGTCCTCTATAAGATTCGCCCAGATGAGTAGACTGGACCGCGGTGACAAAAAGGTGTTGACACTTTTTTTCTTCGATCAACCTTGCGACGCGTCACACAAACTAGCTAATCACTTTCAAATATTAATTCTAACTTTCACCATCGAAATTAGCGATTTATCTAGAGCATCCACTTCCAACAACAACAGTCACTCAAAATCATCATATATATATATATATATATATATGTATATATATATATATATATATATATATAGTATATATATATATATATATATATATATATATATATATATATATATATATATATATATAGTTATATATATATATATATATATATATATAATATATATATATATATATATATATATATATGTATATGTATATCTATCTGTACAAATATGATAATTTCTATTCATCTTCATCTATGTTAACAACATAGTGTGGTTGTATGATTGTATGCAAGTGATATGTAAATATATAAATGGATATCCCAGTATTAAATAAACAAACAAACCTACTTGTCCATCACCTGGATGTCCAATGAATGTCTTTAACTAGTCATATTGAATAAGTTGGAATGTATAAATTAAATTGAAATATTTGAAGATAAATTTTATTTAGGTATCTCTATTATTAAAAGTTTTTTCAGGAACAGACCAAAGAGCTGAAAAACTCTGCAGCTATAGATAAGGCGCTGCTCCAGAAATCTAGCTTAGATATTCAGCTGGTGGGAGAAACAGATGAAGACAAAAAATATGCGTCTCTGTTGAGTAAAAAGTTTCAAACTGCTGATGCAAGTGAAACCTCTCAAACAATTCGCAAAAAAATAATTGCTTCAGCATGTCTTCCTAGTAATTTTACTCTTGCAAAGGAGAAGAAAGCTCTGAAAATACTGAAAAGAACGAATGCAATAAATCAAAAACTTATAAAAAAAAAATTGGAAAATTCTGTAACAAACGTAATTGGAGAAAGTGCAACATGTGAAATAGATAAAAATGAGTGCAAAAATATTGACTTATCAAAAAGAAGTGAATCAGAATTGGAACCTAAGAAATTGAAAGTTACCTCTCTTGTTGGTGATTACAGCTCAGGCACAGATACAGATTGAACAATTTTTGGGTTAACTAAAAGGTATGTGCATAAAGAATTTAATGTGTCAATTCAAATAAAAATATCAAGAGTGGATGTCAAATTTATAATCAATTGTCAATAAAAGTTAAGAAAAATAACAATGAAGTTTTGCTCATTACGTATAGTAACATAGGTATAAACATATCCTCCAAGTTTTCAAAAACTGAATATGGTAATTAGATTGCCAATTGTTGTAAACCTTCATGAATAAACTCTTAAAACCTGATGTATTCATTTGTATTTACATTTCATAAAACATTTTCTTCCAGGTTTTTTCATTACTTATTATTAGCGCTACTCCTACGAAATTTCTAGGTTTGTATCTGGATAAGAACCTTCAGTGGAACGTACAAATAGAATACCTGAACAAATTATGCTGGGCTTTATTTTTTATGAGAGTTCTAGAGACATATGTGAGGCAGAAAGTACTACATGTTGTTTACCATGCAAATTTTCATTTTCTTCTGAGATTTGGAATTATATTCTGGGGCTGCAGCTCTGTTATGAGTAATTTATTCATAAAACAAAGGCAAGCGCATAGAATCATGTTAGATTTAGAAAAGGCTGATTCATGTAGAGGGCTTTTCAGAGAAAATAACGTCTTCACAATTATAGGCCTATACATATTTGAAATATTAATGTTCACTTTCAAATACAACTTATTATTCAATAACTCGAATTTTCAACTAAACATAGACTCAGAATTGACGAGAACGGTACATATTACTCATGAATAGCAATTTTCAACAAACTACTGTGTAACATTGAATCGAGTAGAAATTTCAAACAATGCAAACATCTGGTGTTTTCCTTATTAGTGCGTTCAGAGCCATATAAGTTTTCAGGCTGCCTAGGAGATGTGACATGGATTTTTGCAGTTTTAAATTTGTAAATTCTCCCCTTGTGTTGAAGATCATTGTTAGCCTTCATTTTATTGAAGAATTATTATTATGGTGTTATTTTGGGGGCTATTTTGAAAGTTTTTCAGCATCATTTAGATTTATGAGTTCACCTAATGTTACTGAATTTTTGTAATTTTTTGTATTTAATTAGGACGAAGATCATGTTAAAAATGGTTTGCGTTAGTTTGGTAGCACTCAATTTCAATCAATTAATGGATAAATATTCTTATTATTATTATGATTTGTATTTAAATTATTTTTTCCTTTAGTTCCATTTATGTTTGATGGAAGTTCATTAGTAGTAATAGTGTAGTAAGTTTTAGTGCTTTTGGTGCAAATTGTATCATTAATTCTTTGTGAATGTGATCGTACATATGTTTTTCGACCAAAAAAATACCGTCATCAACACTAGACGACCAACTTGACCATCAAGATTTCTAATGTTAAAGTTGAACTTTTGTTATATTGCTACTGTAGTTCAGATGACTGCAATGTAAATCGGATATGCAGCATATGAATGCATAACATATAGTATGGGGACGTGAGGACATTATTAGCTGTGACTACCGTGGTAAATAAGCATTCATCTTTTTTTTTTGTGATAAGAGACAAAAACTTAAAAATTTTCCAACTTGCAGAAACATTTTGGGAAGTTCAGGTTCGTTTAACTGTTTGAAATTAAATTCCTTCTGCTTTTTTGTAATGAAGTAGAATTTAATTTCAAATTGATTTGAATCATTGTTCTCTATACATATGATTTTCAAGTGAAGAGGACTTTTTGTTGGTATTGAGAGAAATTTATAACTAGTCTTTCAATAGCATATTAACTATTGTTGATTAGTTTGCATGGAAATTTCAAATAATATGCTTTTTTTGATAAACTTCTTGTCAAATTCTTGTTGCACTATTTGACAAGCAGTTAGAAATTATAATTAACTAAAGTAATTCAAATCAAGATTTAATGATTTTTTTATGGAGAATACAATATAGTAGTTAAGTAGTGAACAGATCTTGAGATTGAAATAGAACTTTATATGGAGCAACAAGAATGAAAAATGAGAACTAACACTTTTATAACTGGTGAAGACATAAATGAAGTTAATATGTTGGGATATTTTCAGGTACAGCCACATGGATCAAACAGCGGTCATACACTTGGGTCTATCAGTGACATTTGGGCACAGTATTTTGAAAAAAGCACCCCTATTCTTCACCCATCCACGGAGTTAAAATTCGTGGAATCGAGTGTCATGAAATAATTTTAATTTGAAAACAGGAAGCTCCATTTTTAAATGAAATTAAATGGATGGATTAATCAAGAACGCGTTATCAATTGACACAATAAATTTTTTTGGGCACAGATAAGTCACATCAGATCAGATAAATACAATGCATCACACATTAAATTTTAATGTGTTTGAATGTTTATGGATAATGGAGTTGCTTTTTAGATTTATGATGGAAAGTTATACAGTGACAATATTGGACACTGCTAAGAGAAGTGATTTCCGCGTTTTGTGAATATTTGCCATTAAACGTCCTGAATCATTGCCTGACCAGTTGGACGGCACACCAGCACATTCATCTTATCAAGTCATCCGTCAATTGACGAAATTGCATGAAGATTCTTGGATTGAACGATATAGTCCCTGGCGATGCCCCTCAAGATCTGATCTTATCTTGCACGTAGATTTTCTTGTACAGGGGCACAATATTGTTCAATCTAGTCCAGCATATACCAAAGAATAAGTGATACCAAGAGTGACAAAGCACTGAGAGACTTATTTCAGAACAAATTGGAAAGGCAACAACAGAAATTCATTTAAAAATTTCACAATGTCTGGGAAACAAGAGACAGCAAATAGAACCAACGAGATTCATCAATTATGATTTTGTGCGTACTTTGTTTATTAAGTTTCAATATTTCATGTGATTATTGCTAATTATTGACAATAAATAATTATAAAACCAACAGCATTTTTGAACCTTTTTTAGTTGTAGTAACAAAATCATGTTTATTTTTGCTTAAATTATCTTCCATAGTTGTTTTCAAAAAATGCTTGAACATTGATTAGGTACCTATATGTCATGCTTGATATCATCTATATTCTATACATCTCCAGAAAGGATTATCTCATTGGTAGTTCATTGCAATACAAAAGAATATATTTTTTGAATCTTTCAATTACTCTTTCAATTATATACTCTTTCCATACTAAGAGTTAAAATGCGGCCAAGAAACCTCATATTATTGATAAGTCTTTGCAAGTGAAACGAAGATTATAGAGATCGGGAAATAAAGTGCCATACCTAAATCTGTATACATGGATAGAACTCAACTTTTTTTAACGATTTTACGTATTCCCGTGGATCTTGTAGAAATAATTTCGAAGGATAAATAATAGTAAACAATGAAAGTGCGACCTTTTAATCATTGAAGCGACCTAAATGAGAAAAGGTCTTTACAAAGCTGTTGCGAGTACAAAATTGGATCAAACAAGGTTGAATGAAGAACAGTATTCACCTCATTTGAAATTATCGTATTTCACAATATAGTCTTGTCGAACATATGATTGCAGATTTAGAAGTCAATAATTTCAGATAATAAGACTGTTAGATTCGAGAAGTGTGCTTGAATAACGCAACGTCTTTAAAATTTCATAAATAATGGTGTGGTCAAAAGTTTAACTCATTAATTTACTTTATTGAAGAAATGCAAAATGTTTGATAATATGCGATCTTCAAATCTTGAGCATCTGACACTGTTGGAAGTGCGCCGGCACATTTCAATCCTCCATCTATCACGAGGGCTATTTACACTTTGTCGATGTCATTTGGGCTTATTAGAAATACTTGGGCCAGTGAAAGATAACCTCTTGAAATCTTGAGTAAAAGATGTAAGGAATAGTATTTGACATAATGTTAGTATCCATTCACTGAGGGTGCTCATGAAATGCCACTCCCAACCGGGATCTCCAGGATCGAGTTTTTGAAGAATTTGTGCTGGAGCTGAAACCAAATTGTTTATTTTTAAACTGGGTATGGACATTCCGCTCAGAAGAAAATGGTTGCCCAATTTGTGAAATGATAGAAACATGTCGTCAGCGGAATATGAACTAATTATAACCAAAGAGAAACATAAAAAGTACCTATTCACCAAAGGAATGTTTTTCTGCTATTTAAAAAATATTTAAATCATTTTCTTTGTGGAAATTAGTATATACTTATGTTTAAATTATTTACTCTTTCAGAAAGGGACTTTTAGTACCACAAAAATGAATAATATCCCGAAAAAATTTATTTCGTTCAATTTTTCTTCATTATAAGCAAAACTATGCAATAGATTTATAACACTAGGGCAACACTTTTAAATATGTAAAATGACTAACTCATACAGTATATGGGGAATCTAATAGTATCCCCCATCAACAAGAGGAATGTCAGTTCATCCGGTGTATGAAGCTAAAAACAAAGGATTTTGCACCTCTAGACCCACTCCAAATTGAGAATGAGGGTTGACAACTTGTAGATACTTGGACTGAGTTGTTGATGTAAGGGATTGGAGGTATAAAAATTTTTCTCTAACCACTGGTATTATTGAATAAAGGTTTCTTATTTTTGAGATTAAGCACACCTCCACACACAGTTGAAAATTTCTACGTGGATTGAGTTGATGTAAGCGACTTCGGGAGTTTCAACTCTTATACTTAAACGCGGTTATTTTGATGTAGAGATCTCATCTTTTTCGCGGTTTTTAAGGTTGTGCCCACCCCTACAACCCCCCTAAATTGGCGTAGGGGGTTAAGAACCTGTATATATTTCAAAAAGAACCAAAATGAGGCGAAAAGTAGGTACTACCTACCTCTGTAACGAAGCTCTGCAGCACACGTGCTTTTTTCAAGTTCTTACACTTTATACACACATGAAGGTAGTTTCGATGGAAAATCTAACGAACAATGCATTTTATAGAAGAGAATCATTTATTTAATAGCTTCGAATTAGGAAATTTTACTGTTTGGAATTAAATTTATTAGAATCTTTGGAAATTAACAGGCATAAAAATACCAACGATTCAATCAATGAATAATATGGCATTCATAGCCAGAAAATATTTTCAAAATATATAAAAAATGATGAATCCAGAAAACGGAAACACTTGAGAACGGGTGTTTATAAACTCAAATGTGGTAGTTGCGATAAGATGTAGGTACTAGTATACGTACTAGATAGAACTTTTAGAAATTTCAAAACCAGAATATATGAACATAAATGTAGTTTCCAAAATAAAAGAATATTTTCTCAATTATGCAACTGATTCAATAGACGACTAGAATTAAATTCCAAGGAATGATCTAGAATTAACAAATGTAAATTTCATTGATTTAGTTGATAAATTAACAGATTGCAATGAATAATTCTTCTCTCTTGAATTGGTTAAGGTACTAGGGTAGGCCGGGGACGGTTGTAACAGGTTATAGTTGAAACAACTCGAATATTACTGAAGCTAAATGCAATTCGTTGAGGGGTACAAGAGGAGAAGTATTCGGGTCGCGAGTCCCGACACGATTCCCGGTGTTGCGTCGCACCCCGCACGCTAAATTAGCTTACAAGAAGGCCGCCTATTGTGATTGTTAATCAAAAGTAACTATTTTTAATGATTTTTTTACGATATAGCTTAATTATTGATAAAATTATTGTACTTTAGCATTTGCATAGGTATTTTATTGTATTATATAATAACCTCTACCGTTTCATTGCGGAGTGGAGGGGTGGGGACTGTTGTAACATTAGTTCTATAATATTTTGCATTACAGATACTTAGGAAATGCATAACAAATACTTCGATAGCTAAAAGCAACATATTGTTGTTCGATAGTGCTTATGACGAAGACAAACAGGTTTTTTGAGGCGAGTTGTAGATAAATACGGTATCATTTAGGCTAGGCGCGCAGTATCAATTTTTCGCCACGCGGCGAAAATGCTTTGCGGCATAAAATCGCGCCGCAGTATTGTAACATTGAGATTTCAATTTTATTGCGCGCACTTAGGCTAGGCGCGCAATATCAATTTTTCGCCGCGCGGCGAAAATGCTTTGCGGCATAAAATCGCGCCGCAGTATTGTAACATTGAGTTTTCAATTTTATTGCGCGCACTTAGCTGCAAAGTCGCTGCAGCGTCGAAAAGTCTGTAACAAGTTACAACTTCTGTGCGGCGCGGCGGTTGTTGTGATACATTAGTTTTTTCGCCTCCATATATTATATATATATATATATATATATAAATATATATATATATATATATATATATATATATATATATATATATATATATATATATATATATAAATATATATATATATATATATATATATATATATATATATATATTTATATGTTACGATGTACATTAATTTTCAGCAAGTATCGGACTCCTCAATTCAAACTTTGTTCAGGGGATCAATGCCCCTGATTAATCCTTGATGTGTAAAGTTTATCTATAAATCTCAAGCTTGCAAGAAGAAATAGTACCTACATAATTAATGTAAAAATGTCGCAGGATTTTTCACCGCGCAGTAAAAAACTCGTAGTGCGCGCCTATCCAAGTATTTCTATAGATTCGTCGATTGAGTTTGTTTATTTACTTATTACGTAGATATTATTTTTGTTTAGTAAGTTTGATTATAAATACCTATTTGGGAAAAATATTGCCTATACAAGGAAAACATAATATTTGTTAATTCATTTTACTTTAGCTCTAAAAAAAATATTTAATGAATGACTGAAATGTGTCAAAATGTTGATACGTACATTTCAGTGTATTTTTTACCAATAAAACTAATTTCAATAATTGCATTGTGTATTATTGTCGAGTGTTACAATTGCACTCATCACTGTTACAACTGCCCGCATCACTGTTACAACTTCCCTCATCACTGTTACAACCACCCATGATGGTATGTGGTCGATTGTAACAGTCTCGGTCACTTAATAGATTGAATAAGTTCTACCAAACTGTTACACCTTTGCGTATAAATTTATCATAAGTTTGAAGACAAATAACCAGGCTCTCATCTCAAATACATTGATCTTCTTTATGGCCGTAGTGACAGTGCTGTGAGCGATAAAAGGAAAATTGCTGGAACCGCACCCGGTCTACCCTACTTAATATTTTAGGTACCTACCTGTACCTAAGTTTTTTGTCCGATAATATTTCCCCTTCATATTTAGTACTTGTTTGTTCTATGCAACCAGTATTTTTAGGATTCTATATATTTGAACATTTAGCTTTAGTTACTAATTACTAATTGATCCTGAAGATGATACCGATAGGGTATCGAAACGCGTCATATTTAATCAATAGAATTAGTGATAATTTGATATACATATACAGGATTTTTCTGAGTAGGTGGAACAAATATGATGGTGTATTGCTTGGTTGAAAATAATGACACGTTGTCAAATAAACTAGGAGTCTTGAGGCTTTCGTTTATGGAATACAGGGTGGTCAATTTCAGTTATTTTTAACTTTCAAAACTATTGAGATGTTCTTACTGAATTTGGTACCTTCATGTTCTCAACCTAATGTGGGCCAAAAAAGTTTGAAATTATCAGATCATCATTCAACCAGTAGCGGAGATATTCGTAATAAGTTCCAATTCTTTGAAATTAAAATCAATACGATCCTGTAAAAATGTAATTTTACTATTCCGTTTACTGCTCAACTCTATTCTGACCAAATCATGTCTCTCGCGTTTTTTCCGCATCTCTAATCGTTTTGTGACAATTTACGATGTTTTCCTTAGATGACTACTGAACTCTTATAAATGATATGGAAACAATGGTTGACAGAAACAATTTACAGCTTTATTAGATAAAATACGCATGACACACGTTTCGGTGATATTTCACCTTCTTCAGATGCTGAGTGCAAAATGATTACATTTATCGGATATATTCAATACAGGAAATAAATAAAAAATAAATTGGGTAGAAAGCCTCATACTTATTTGACAAAGTGGCATTATTTTTAAGCAATGAATCCTTTCTTAAATTTTTCTACCTACTCAGGAATCACCCTATATATATATATATATATATATATATATATATATATATTTATATTTATATTTATATACCTATATATATATATAAATAGATATATATATATATATATATATATATATATATATATATATATATATATATATATATATATATATATATATCAGGGGCGGCTAGTCAAAGGAGGCTAAGGAGGCTAAGCCCTCCTCAATAATATTCCGTGTATCACTAATATATATATTATATTGAATAGTCAGCATTCAGCATATTCATATTAATCAAAATCATATTATTTTATGCACCTACCAACTTTCAACCTACATTATATAATATAATTTATTAATTAAGATAGAAGGTATTTACATTTACTGCATTTCATTCATTTCAAGATTTGTGGCAACGCTGCGGAAAGCTTAGAAAGGTATATTCTCAACGTTCATTATGCCTGCCACAGAAAAGCAAACTCACACCACTTAAAAACAAATACTCCGAATGAATACTTCATTGAAATAGAAAACCAAAACTCATGTACATGGCAACAACGATAAACTCCAGCCTTATACAATGTCGACCAATCACAACTATAGAATCTCCCTGACATCGAGTAAAGTCTTTGATTGAATCGTAGTATGATCGTAATTCGTATTCGTACTGTCTGAATAATGGACGCCGGAATCAACTCGCGTTACGCGTATTGTTTATAGTGAAGTTTGATTACTGAAATTAATTTCAAAAATTTCAATGGCGACTTAGTGGAATATTTGTTATCCCATAACTTTAGTGCCCTAAGTTATGAGGATAAAGTTTTGATAAAAACAAAAAAAAACCTACCCCTGAATTAAACAATTTAGTGCAGCGTAACAGAAAACAAAACCGCGGTTTTAATACACGGAATTATGAGAGAAATCCTTGCCTAACCGGATCACAGGTGAAAAATAAATTATTTTGTTGGCAGTGTTTACTTTTTACTAGTGAAAATGTCTCTGTTTGGGGCCGCTTAGGATTTGAGGATTTAATTCTATACCTAGTTGAAAGTGAGGAATTTTTCACCGATAAAGTAACTTTAAATACAGCACGCGGATTAATATCTTACTTACAAGATAAGGAATTTATATATTTTTTAAACATCTTTAAATTAATTTTTGAACAAACAGAAATAGTTTTTCAAATCTTACAGCACAAGTTTTCAGATGTAATTTACTCACGAAATCGGCTCAAGTTTTTTTTGGAAAAAATTTCAGAATTTCGTGCAGAAGTTTATTTTAAAAAACTATTTTCTGTATTTCAAACTACTGATGATACGACTCAATTTAGCCCAAAACGAAAGAAATTCAGTTACGCAGATATGGAACTTCACTATAAGCAAATATTTTATGAAATTTTGGATACTATTAGGGGTCAAATAGAAATAAGGTTCTCTGATTTGAAAGAACTGCATTTCTTTTCGGCTAATTTTCCAGATAACCTTTTGGAAAATTTATGTCAAAAATACACTTTTTTTGATAAGGTGGCCATAAAAAGTGAACTGTGTGTTGTTTATAATGACAATGAAATTTTGGGGCACAATGAAAATCATGTGAGGACTATTAAATATCTTTTTGATAATGATTTGAATCAAGAATTACCCCAAGTTTATAAACTCTTATGTCTAATTGTTTCTATCCCGGTGACATCGGCTTCCGTAGAGCGCTCGTTTTCCACTCTTAAGAGAATTAAAACTTATTTACGAAATTCAATGAGCTAGGATCGTTTGAAAAATATTAGTTTGTTGTCTATTGAAAAGGAATTGGTAAAACTTTTGGCGAAAGACAAAAAATTTTATGAGGATATTATAGATCATTTTGCTAACGTTAAAGATCGCAGAATCCCGCTAATCTTCAAAAATATATAATAACTTTTTATTTGCTCTCACCAGCTGTTAAAAAATTCGTTAAGTAGGTAGGTAGGTACCTATTATGTGAAAGAAAAAATTTGATGAATAGATTAATTGATTAATTGGCTGAGAAGAATTTTTGTGAATATTGTAAATAGGAGTTGTAGGTCTCAAGGTAGACACTCGAAAGTGAAAACAAATTAATAGCTTAGGGTGCTTGTTTTACTTTGATTTTCTTTAAATTATATTGACCTTGAAATCCTAAAAATTTTCGGCTATGGTGTATTTTTAACACCTCTTGTAGCCTCCTCAAACCAAAACCTCACGAGCCGCCACTGATATACATATATTCAGGGGCGGCTATTCGACGGCGGCTATGGAGGCTAAGCCGCCTCCTCAATATTCTGTGTATCACTACTATTAAATAGTCAGCATTCAGCATATTCATATTAATCAAAATTATATTATTTTATGCACCTACCTTCCTTTCAACTTACATTATATAATATAATTTATTAATTACGATATAAGGTATTTACATTTACTGCTTACTGCATTTCATTCATTTCAATATTTCATATCAACAGTGACAACGCTGCAGAGGCTTAAAAAGGTATATTTTCAACGTTCATTATGCCATGCCACAGAAAAGCGAACAACGGTGCGAATACTGCGAATGAATACTTTATTGCAATAGAAAAGGAAAACACATGTAAATAGCAACAGCGATTGAACCTAGCTGCTCGGTTCAAAGCATACGATATTCGACCTTATTTATTCTATTGCACGTAGCAAGCACGTGAAGACTGAAGTGTGATTAATCGTGTTCCTGATCAGTTTGTTTTGAATTTTATGATGGTGCAGTGATTTTTAATTTATTTTGCTCCCGTATTGTTTTTAAAATGATTTCGGTTGCTGAAGTTAATTTTAAAAATTTCAATGGTGACTTAGTGGAATATTTGTTATCCCATAACTTTAGTGCACTAAGTTAGGACGATAAAGTTTTAATAAAAACATTGCGACCTATCCCGGAATTAAACCATTTAGTGCAGCGTAACAAACAACAGAATCGCGGTTTTAATATCAGAAATTATGAGAGACATCCTAGGCTAACTGGATCACAGGTAAACAATAAATTATTTTGTTGGCAGTGTTTACTTTTTACTAGGGACGATTTAAAAAATTTATCACGTTTTCTGGAAAGGCACGAAAAATCCCAGGAACATGTCGTGTCGCGGATCAAATTTAAATTGGAAAACGAAACATAATTAATGTTATTGATACTTGCTGGGCAACAATTGATTAATTAATTAACTGAGATTGAATTCTCGCCCTATCACTTGGTGAAACATCATAAAGAATAAAGTATAAACTTTAAAATAAAAACACTTGGCTTATGTTTCACAATATGAATTTAGAAAATATCTAAATATTTTTTATATTGTGAAACATAAGCCAAGTGTTTTTATTTTAAAGTTTATACTTTATGATTAATTAATTCCTTGAAAAGGTAACAAACTCATGAAGTAGGTAGGTAGGTACCTATTTTGTGAAAGAAAAAAAAATTTGATGAATAGATGAATTGATTAATTGGCTGAGAAGAGTTTTTGTGAATATTGTAAATAGGAGTTGTAGGTCTCAAGGTAGACACTCGAAAGTGAAAACAATTTTTTTCCCGAAGAAATTAATATTTTAGGGTGCTTGTTTTACTTTGATTTTCTTTAAATTATGAGGCGGTTGACCTTGAAATCCTAAAAATTGTCGCCTATGATGTATTTTTTAACACCTCTTGTAGCCTCCTTAAAAAAACACCTCACGAGCCGCCACTGATTTATACAGGGAGATTCATATCAGTGGCGGATCCACGGAGGGGTCATCGGGTCAGGACCCCCCAGGTGGTTCCATACCCCTCAGTAGAGCGAGGGGTCCCTACAGGGGGATTCAAATCAGAAGTGTCAGTTTTAAGCCTTATTTTGAGCCTCGCAAGTGACAGGAGGAAATCTGGGACCCTAAATTCTTAGATCTACACACCTTTTAAAAATAAAAAAGAATTTTTGCTACTTAAAAATATATATTTTTTCCCTTTCAATCATAACTTTTCCTGGTCTACCATCTAGAAAAAAGTGTTAACAAAATAAAATTTTTAATACTTCAAAAAATTCTTCAATTGAACAATTACTTCTTACTAAGTCTTATTATTTTTTGTAAAACTACAATTAAGTATAAAAAAACTTCTTTATGTCAAACTAAAAACGTCTTTCTGCCCGATGAAGTGAGAGTGTACACCTCTCCACTAGATAGCGCTCACCCTTCTCATATTAGACCAATAACGGGAGATTTTAAATCGGCATTTGTTGTGGAAGGCTGACTTTTTGATAATATCTTCGTTTTTATATGTAAAACGAGAGTCAATAGTTTAAAAACCACCCTCAAAACCACTTTTTTTGAAATATCTCGGAAACATAAAAAAGTATGGAAAAATGTTTCCAACAAAAATTGTAGATATTGAAATTTTCTACAAACTTGTTTCTGATCACTTTTGACCTATTTGCAATAGAAACCGAGATATTTGCAAAATAAATTACATAAATTAATACGCGCCACCTATTGATTAATAGTATAAGTGACACACTTCGAATCATTTTCTGTAGAAATCATTATTGCAAAACACCTGCTTTCTTGTGTACTGAAAAGCTAAAAACATTGGATTGCGAGGTGTATATTTCCGAGAATTGTTATCGGGAGTTCTCTGTCGGAGATATCAACGGCGATTGTAAATTTTCCTAATACCATTAGAATAATATATGAAATACTGACTTAATATATTATCGTACGGTTACATCTGAGACCGATGAAAACTATATATATATATATATATATATATATATATATATATATATATATATATAATATATATATATATATATATATATATCATATATATATATATATATATATATATATATATATATATATATATATATATATATATATATATATATATATATATATATATATATATATATATATATATATATATATATATATATATATATATATATATATATATATATATATATATATATATATATATATTTATATATATATATATATATATATATATATATATATATATATATATATATATATATATATATATATATATATATATATATATATATATATATATATATATTGTATATATATATATATATATATATATATATATATATATATAATTTAAATGAAAAATCTCATTGAGATTGAAATAACATTGAAATCATCGAGTAGCCTGTGACCAACACAACTGAAACAAAATAAGTCCGAAGCCACGCCCACAAATCATTTTAGGCCCATTTTAGGACAGAAATTATTTATTTGAACGCATCTATTATAGTCCTCTAGAATAAAAATTTATTTCGAAAAAAAATAGAACAACGGTTACAAAAAGTAGCAAATGATACATGGTTGTACTCTAAATGTCATATGGAGACAAAATAACTGAAAATATACCAGTTGTCTTATTTAAAAATCGAAAGTTTATGTCACTTCCAGTTAAACCAGAAGTTGCATGAAGTTGAGTTACTTGTCAAAAAATGCAGTTTTATGCACGTAACAGATCCTGTGAGTTTCATTTTATTATATCCGAGAACAAAAATGTTATAGGGGCGAGCCACCTTCCGTGGACACCCGGTATATATTATATATATATATATATATATATATATATATTATATATATATATATATATATATATATATATATATATATATATATATATATATATATATATATATATATATATATATATATATATATATATATATATATATATATATATATATATATATATTATATATATATATATATATATATATATATATATATATATATATATATATATATATATATATATATATATATATATATATATATATATATATAATATGTTTTTGTAACTTAGGTTATTATTGTATTATTTGTGATTGTAGTATGCCTTATTTTTTTTGAATAAATATTAATGATAATAATAAGAATAATATATATATATATATATATATATATATATATATATATATATTTATATATATATATATATATATATATATATATATATATTATTCTTATTATTATCATTAATATTTATTCAAAAAAAATAAGGCATACTACAATCACAAATAATACAATAATAACCTAAGTTACAAAAACAATCATCAGATATCAAAGTTTTTCAGTCGTATACACGGTGTGTCGAGAAATATAAATTTCACTCAAGAGTAAAGTAACTTTATATTTGAAAATATCGAAAATTGTTGAAGAAAAAAGTTGTTCAGAACTGAAAACTACGTTCAAATATGCAATTGCATCCACTACATCTTTTTCTTATTTTGTCAACAATAACAATGCAAATTTATCTGTAGTTGCGTGTAATCTAGTATGCACTGACAAAGAAATGATTTGGTGATTTGTTAATAGCAAGATATGTTTGACAGTAAATGTCAAAACGCATAAGAAGTAATAAGACACATAAAAATGGTTACTACAGTTAAATTTGCTTTGTTATTGTTGACAAAATAAAAAAAAAATGATTTTTTTATGTTAGTAGATGCAATTGCATATCTGAACGTAGTTTTCAGTTCTGAACATCTTTTTTCTTTAACAATTTTCGATATTTTCAAATATAAAGGTACTTTACTCTTGAGTGAAATTTATATTTTTCGACACAGCGCGTATACTCCTGAAAAAATTTGATATCTGATTATTGTATTTTAGATTTTAGAACATGCAGAACTTTTTATAAAGAATAACTTTTCTTCCTAAAATGAATAATAAAAAAGTTTTCCATATGGTGTTCCAACTTAGTGAGACAAACTAAATATATATATATATATATATATATATATATATATATATATAATATATATATATATATATATATATATATATATATATATATATATATATATATATATATATATATATATATATATATATATATATATATATATATATATATATATATATATATATATATATATATATATATATAAATACTTCTACAACTCGATTCAATTTACAAAAGAAGTAGAAAACGAAAACGGTTCCTTGAATTTCTTAGACGTTCAGATTGCTAGGAATTTGAATTCTCTTACTTTCAACATTTATAGAAAACCAACCTTCACAGATACTTTAATTCACAGCGACAGTAACCAACACATTAAAATTAAACTCAGTGCTTTTCATTCGTTCATTCATAGGTTGTTCACGATTCCATTATCGGAAACAAATTTAATACAATTAAATTATTAGCCATCTATAACGGTTACAATGAAAGTCTTATCGACAAGCTCATTGGGAAAAAACGAATAAAGTATCTGTTGCATTCAATATACCCCACGGAAACTATTAATGAAGAACAAAAATACTTCCCAATGAATTATGTGCCTAATTTGAGTAGCAAAATTTGTATCAGACTATTGAAAAATAACGTTAAAACAATTTGTACAAATAAAAGTAACTTGAAGTCATTCTTGGTCAATAATAAAGAAAAATCTAACATCGGAGAAAACAGTGGTGTTTACAAAATATTTTGCCATGAATGTCCTGCTTTCTATATTGAACAAACAGGAAGGAATATAAATATTCGTGTTGAAGAACATAAAAAGTCAATTTTACAAAACAAAAATACCACTTGCTTCTCTGAACATTGTATAAAATTCAATCACTTCCTGGATTTCAACAAAACCAAATTGTTACATTCAGGTAACAAAGGAAAACGCCTTGACCTTCTTGAAATTCTCGAAATAAGTTCCGCCCATAATTGTCAATTGCCCCTTGTAAACGAACAAATTGATTTTCAGGTATCACCTTTGCTTTTGTCTGTTTTATAAATAAGGATGTAACACTCTCCTGTAGTCAGTCTTGATAACTCGAAACATATCGACTTTTGGCTACTGCTAAATACAGTATCTAAATATTTTTTATATTGTCAAACATAGGCCAAGTGTGTTTATTTTAAAGTTTATACTTTATATATATTATATATACCTATATATATATATAAATAAATATATATATATATATATATATATATATATATATATATATATATATATATATATATATATATATATATATATATATCGAATTTTATCGCAATGGCAAATGAATATAAGTAAGAATTATTCGTGTTGAACGGAAAACACGCCCGTGGTTATAAAATTAAGTGAACTAGGATATTTATTTGAAACTAATCAGCTTTACTCTTGCTTAGCGAATATGGTAGCCACCTTCGGGTGTCCAGACGTAATAGTTCTCGTTGCCGAAATGTTTTCTTCTGTTCTGAAAGATGTGGTTCAATTGTTTCCGACTGGTGGCGCTGTGTCATATTTATATGTCATGGAGTTACTAGAAGAAATATGTATGACCGTTTGAAATGTTGGTTTGATTATCACTCTTGGTGGATGGATGATACTGATGAGCCCCGATAAGGGCGAAACAGTCTGTCTATCAATTTCCATCGGTTGTGATAAACAAATTAACATTTCGAACAATTACCGTCTGGGGTAGATGTTGATATTTCGATGCTTCGTGAACTCTTATAACCAGCTCCGCTAGGAGGTTTGTTTGATTAGTTTCAAATAAATATCCTAGTTCACTTAATTTTATAACCACGGGCGTGTTTTCCGTTTAACACGAATAATTCTTACTTATATTCATTTGCCATTGCGATAAAATTCGGGGCGATTGCTGCCTGCGGTGTGTAATGTTGAATCACATCGAATTTGATGTGTCAGCTTTACTCTTGCTTAGCGAATATGGTAGCCACCTTCGGGTGTCCGGACGTAATAGTTCTCGTTGCCGAAATGTTTTCTTCTGTTCTGAAAGATGTGGTTCAATTGTTTCCGACTGGTGGCGCTGTGTCATATTTATATGTCATGGAGTTACTAGAAGAAATATGTATGACCGTTTGAAATGTTGGTTTGATTATCACTCTTGGTGGATGGATGATACTGATGAGCCCCGATAAGGGCGAAACAGTCTGTCTATCAATTTCCATCGATTGTGATAAAGAAATTAACATTTCGAACAATTACCGTCTGGGTAGATGTTGATATTTCGATGCTTCGTGAACTCTTATAACTCAGCTCCGCTAGGAGGTTTGTTTGATTAGTTTCAATAAATATCTAGTTCACTTAATTTTTATAACCAGGCGTGTTTTCCCGTTTAACACGAATAATTCTTACTTATATTCATTTGTCATTGCGATAAAATTCGGGGCGATTGCTGCCTGCGGGTGTGTAATGGTTGAAATCGATCATTCGAATTTGATGTGTCACTTTACTCTTGCTTAGGCGAATTATGGTAGCCACCTTCGGGTGTCCGGACGTAATAGTTCTCGTTGCCGCAATGTTATTCTTCTGTTCTGAAAGATGTGTTCAATTGTTTTCCGACTGGTGGCGCTGTGTCTATATTTATATGTCAATGGAGTTACTAGAAGGAAATATGTATGACCGTTTGAAAATGTTGGTTTGATTATCAACTCTTGGTGATGGATGATACTGATGAGCCCCGATAAGGGCGAAACAGTTCTGTCTATCAATTTCCATCGATTGTGATAAAACAACATTAACATTTCGAATAATTACCGTCCTGGGGGTATGATGTTGATATTTCGATGCTTCGTGAACTCTTATTAACCAGCTCCGCTAGGAGGTTTGTTTGATAAGTTTCAAATAAAATATCCTAGTTCCACTTAATTTTATAACCACGGGCGTGTTTTTCCGTTTAACACGAATAATTCTTACTTTATATTCATTTGCCATTGCGATAAAAATTCGGGGCGATTGCTGCCTGCGGTGTGTAATGTTGAATCACATCGAATTTGATGTGTCAGCTTTACTCTTGCTTAGCGAATATGTAGCCACCCTTCGGGTGTCCGACGTAATAGTTCTCGTTGCCGAAATGTTTTCTTCTGTTCTGAAGGATTGTGGTTCAATTGTTCCGACTGGTGGCGCTGTGTCATATTTATATTCATGGAGTTACTAGAAGGAATATGTATGACCGTTTGAAATGTTGGTTTGATTATCACTCTTGGTGGCATGGATGCATACTGATGAGCCTCCCGATAAGGGCGAAAACAGTCTGTCTATCAATTTCCATCGATTGTGATAAACAAATTAACATTTCGAACAATTACCGTCTGGGGTAGATGTTGATATTTCGATGCTTCGTGAACTCTTATAACCAGCTCCGCTAGGAGGTTTGTTTGATTAGTTTCAAATAAATTATCCTAGTTCACTTAATTATATATAATATATATATATATATATATATATATATAATATATTATAATTATATATATATATATATATATATATATATATATATATGATAATAGTAATAGCCCAGAAGTGTTTTGGTAGAGCATTATATAATTTCATACAAGTGTACATTGTGCTTTTTTGAGTAAGTGTGATAGCTCAGATAGTGATTATATATATATATTTTTATTATATACATATATGGTATATATATATATATATATATATATAAAATAAATTCGATGGACGATGAATCAACTCTGTGGTAGTTCATATTTATATTAAAAATAAATAATAAGAGAACAATTTGTCTAAGAACCACAAAATGAAAATAAATTTTATTCGACTAGTTTCGCTAGACTTGATAATGCTGTAACAGGCGAAACTAGTCGAATAAAAGTTATTTTCCTTATGTGGTTTTTAGACAAGTTGTTTTCCTATTATTTATTTTTAATATATATATATATATATATATATATATATATATATATATATATATATATATATATATTTAATATTATATGTAACATTATCACAGGATCAATGCCCCTGATTCATCCTTGATGTGTAAAGTTTATCTATAAATCTCAAGCTTCGAAGAAGAAATAGTACCTATATAATTAATGTTCATGAATTATTTTTGCCGATATGGAAATCATCTCATTTTCAACCTCAATGAGATCACTAAGCATCTCTAAATATTTCCAAACTAAGTGACATTAAAGGTATATTATAGTACTATGGTACTATAATATTTTAAACTCATTTTCAATTTTCTTATCTCGTATCGAGATTTAGAAGTTATATGTAAGAAAGAACATAAATGAGGGGAAATACGACGTTAGTGACGAAACTCTGCTGCTCACACTATATTTTTTTATGTTAGTTTTATATGACATGCGTATGTTTTAGATAGTTTCACAACATAATTGAAGCATATTTTTAGAATCAGATGAACTTAATATGATTTCATATATATAGCATTGTTTTGACTAATCAAACATGGGTACCTACCTCAAATTAAAACAATGGTTGATAAAAACAATTTACACTTTACACAGGGCCGTAACCAGCACTGGTTCCTAGAGGGGGCTGAACAAATTCTTGAGGGGGCTTGTTTTTTACATAGTACTAAAATAAATATACGTGAAAAAAAGACAGGAATATACAGCTTTTTCTGTTATTTTACCTAGGAGTGTATGCTGGAAAACGAATATTAATTGGAAAACATTTTGGAAAAATAAAAAAATTTATTCTAATAAAAATAATAAATAAAAAATCTCTCCTAGAAAACTCTAAATGAATAAAACTAATAGAAATAAAAAATATTGAAAAAAATAAAAATGTACTTTCATCATTAAATGTAAACAAATAAATATATCTATAGACGTATATATGGATCTACTTTTTGGAGGAAGATAGATTTAAAAAATGCAGCCTACAAATTCATGTTTGAAGATTTAGCTCTATTTGCATTTACTCTTCTAAGGTTACCGTCATCCAATTCATTCATGGAAAGGATATTTTCATTGATTAATATTGTTAAATGTAAAATTCGAAATAAAATTAAACTAAAAATGTTGAATTCTGTTGTGTCTATTAGATCTCACTTGGAAATAAATGAGATTTGCTGTAAATAATTTGAGATTTCATTCAAAGCTATGTATGCAAAATTTAATTCTGATATGTATCAGTAGCAGAAACAATACACAACTTCAAGCACAGACAAATATGACGATGTAATGATGTCTTGTGAACAGTTTATATAAAAATAAAGATATTTGTAACATGATCGTGGTTTTGATTGTGATAGTAATTTGAGTAAAAAGTCCCGAAAGTACCTATTACTATTGTTTTTCGGACGAGTAGGGAACATGTTATATTTGATTGGTTATAACTTTCGATGGATGGATGATACTGACTACTAGTTCACTTCATTATATATATATATATATATATATATATATATATATATATATATATATATATATATATATATATATATATATATATATATTTAGATATTTATATATATATATATATATATATAAATAAATATATATATATATATATATATATATATATATATATATATATATATATATATATACAGGGCCATAACCAGCAATGCTTTCTAGAGGGGGCTGAACAAATTCTTGAGGGGGATTGTTTTTTACATAGTACTAAAATAAATATACCTTCTTCTTTTTTTTTACCTAGAAGTGTATACTGAAAAACGAATATTAATTGAAAAACATTTTGGAAACATAAAATAATTTATTCCAATAAAAATAATAAATAAAAAATCTCTCTTAGAAAACTCTAAATAAATAAAACTAATAGAAATTAAAAACTATTAAAAACATAAATAAAAATGTACTTTCATCATTAAATATGAACAAATAAATATATCTAAAGACGTTTATATCATAGAGCCACTTTTTGGAGGAATATAATAGATTTAAAAAATGCAGCCTACAAATTCATGTTTGAAGATTTAACTATATCTGCATTTACTCTTCTAAGGTTACCGTCATCCAATTCATTTGTGGAGAGGATATTTTCATTGATTAATATTGTTAAATGTAAAATTCGAAATAAAATGATACTAAAAATGTTGCATTCAGTTGTGTCTATTAGATCTCACTTGGAAATGAGATTTGCTGTAAATAATTTGAGCCTAGAAAAGCTATGTATGCAAAATTTAATTCTGATATGTATCAGTATCAGAACCAATCCACAACTTCAAGCATAGACAAAGATGATGATGATGTAATGATGTCTTGTGAACAGTTTATATAAAAATAAAGATATTTGTATCAGAATCGTGGTTTTGATTGTAATAGTAATTTAAGTAAAAATTCCCGAAAGTACCTATTATTGTTTTTCGGACGAGTAGGCAACATGTTGGGTGCACTATTTTTAAGTGCATCTGCGAAAAAAATCATGATTGCGATTTTGGGCGACAAATTAGCAGCAAAACACGTATGAGATAACTCCTAGAATAAGTGACTTTTATATGAAACATACTTGTTACCAATGTTTCCCCGTTAACATGTCGCAACCACGGTTGCGCTTTTGGGCGACAAATTAGCGTTTAAAGTGCAACACGGCTCTGAAAAATCTGGCAACCCTCGTTTGAAAAAACGTCAACATGTTTTGCGGGTTAAAAGATGCCAGAAATGAATAATTTTAAGTCAGTTTTACAATTAGGTATATTTGTTTGTAACTAGGCTAGTTTTATGTTTCAACGCAGATATAAACATATTTGGTTTGCAATAATTCTGGTACCTTTGCTAGAGGGAGCTCACCCCCCTCTGGCGCCCCTCTGGATACGGACCTGACTTTACACCATAATATGAAATTCGCGTTAGAGATGGAAAGAGATGGTTACTTGCTTACATCACTAAATCGCAACTTTCAACAGTATGGTACATCGTTTTGCAAATATTCCGATTTCGAAGATTAATTATCGAGTAAAATATAATTGAACAAATTGCAGTAAGTAACTCCAAAATGATAGACAATATGATCGATGAAAAAATTTTCAAGAATGCCAATAGCCAGGTGTACCTCATTATCAAAATATAACTGCCTAACTTACATCGGAAATTCAAGTAAAAAAACTCAAATCATTTTTATTTAAGCAGAACATCGACATTGCTCACCGAAGTGAAAAACAATAAATTAGGAGTATACACAATTAATTGTGGTGATTGTGATAATTTTTATATTGCTAGAACTTTCAGAAGCTTTCAGGTCAGAATTAAAGAACACAATTGTAGTTTTGTTAATAAAAAGTGGGATTCATATTATGCAAACCATTTAATCCAAGAAAATCACACACTCAATTTTGACTTTAAAATATTAAATGTTGAGAGTAAAGGAATTAAAGTAAATTTCCCAGAATCATTGCAGATTAATAAATACAAACATTGAGGAATAGTATTGAATAGCTAAATTGATCATACTGCAAGCCCCCTTCTTAGCCTTTTCAAAATCACGGCAATACCTGACCAGCAGTTTAGAATGGAATTCCCTCTCTTATTAATTATTTGTAACCATCTTAGTATTCACAGTTTCTACCCAATTTGTCATTTATTCATTTCTTGTATTGGAAATATTGGAGAAATTTAATCATTTTGCACTTAGCATCTGAAGAATGTGAAGTTTCACCGAAACATGCGTCATGCTTATTTTGTCTAATTAACGTGTAAATTATTTTTATTAATCATTGTTTTAATATGTTAATAAATTTAAATCAAGTATCAGCTTTATCATTCCAAAATTTGAAACATACCTCCATTTAAATATGCTGCTACACCAAACACAAATATTAAAATGAAGAATATTATTATTCCAATCGATAAAATTACTCGGAACCAGTTCATCCCCTTCGTGCCTATGAGAGGATAAATTTTGAAAGCAATATGAGTCTGAAAATAAAAATATATAATAAAATGATTATGAAATTTTTCTGTCTAGAGGTGGCATATACATAAATATATATATATATATATATATATATATATATATATATATATATATATATATATATATATATATATATATATATGTTGATTTTCAGGTTCTCGCGGAGATAATCTGGTTGTCTGGTTTCCCGGGTTTGTATCCGCGTATGGGCTTCGTCTTCGTTGAAGTCTGCTCGACGTTTCGGCAAAATCACATTTGCCATCTTCAGGTAGCTCTTCTTGGTCGGAATGAATACAGTGAAACGACCAAGAAGAGCTACCTGAAGATGGCAAATGTGATTTTGCCGAAACGTCGCGAACAGACTTCAATGAAGACGAAGCCCATAAGCGGATACAAACCCGGGAAACCAGACAACCATATATATATATATATATATATATATATATATATATATATACACATGTGGCCTTCATCCACTAACTACCTGTAGGGTAAAGTACATCCAACCCACACCAAAAGCCAGGAAGGCTCCCGTGAAATGAACAGCTAAAGCGTTTTTCTCTTGAAAATTGCCCACGATACTAACTCCTAGAGCAGCTGATAGTCCTAAAATGAGGGAAAGCCTGTTATGTTTCCTCACGGAATCTGGCAATGAGTTATTGTCGTACAGATCTTGGATTTGGAGGTACTTCAAGTAGCAGCATGCGGCCACTGAAAATTTGTTTAAGACATGTTTTTAGTGGAATTTAAGGTGAGTAGTTCATTCAGAATAACAAATGATTGAAAGCATTAAACTTACTACTTGACGAATAATGTAATAATGTAAGGATTAACGAAAACAAATTCAGCTAGCAAATTTCCACCAAACATAATTAAAAACTGTCTGATTATTGTTAGAAATAATTCTACTATAGATTCATTTTTTTCCAAATAATTAATGACTATTTTATTATTTGCCGCTAGGGTGAAATTACTGATATAATATTGATTCTATATGAGCATTTTATGAGGATCCAGATGATATCCAACATCAATATAAAAATTTTCTTACACATTCCTGTAGATAAAATTTACATTATGTTAAATTGAGCAACCAGTAACCCAAAGAGGGTGTTCCTAAATATCATGTACACACACATTTTTTGGCTTATTTCACGAGATTTCGTTATAGACGTACAGGGTGTTGAAATTTCGAGACTTCTTAGTATTTTATTTATAGCTCCTGCAGGAGGTAGTAACTATCAACAATTTTTTTAACACAGTTTTCCTCTTATAGTTATTATTTAGGTTTTAAATGTTTTAATGAATCATTTCTGATTATTATAAAAATTTTAGTTTCATCGAACGAATGATAGAATATCGGATTTCACTTTTTTTTATGAATATCGGTCGCTGATACGAAAAAAATATAAGAAACCAAAAATTTTCAGAGAAAATAGAAAATCATTTTGTATTTTAGGAGCTATCAGTGGCACATCGCGCTGAAGTAAAAATTTTTTTCCTAAGCCTTAAGTTGTAACCTGTATTTTAAATTTGAGCTGTATATCTTATAAACTGCAGGAGCTATAAAAGATTTTAATTTCAACTCCCTGCAGATCTGTAACGAATGTTTCTGGACCTATGTTGAAATTGAATATTTAGTCATGAACATAAGCTAAAGTACCTACAATTATTCCATATTTATATGACATTTATGAGCAACCTATACGTAATGATTTTTCTCATATATTTCTTACAGAGATTTATACAGTTATGTAGAATATATTAAAACAATGGTCTATAAAAACAATTCACACTTTTATTAAATAAAATACGCACGACAGTGGCGTAGATAGCTTTTTGCGATGGGGGGCATATGACTTTGTGTGAAATTCCATAAGTTTTATTTGTTGATAAAAATAATCTTTCATGTAGTAGAAAATAAGCAGAAAAAATTTTTTTTGGCCTAACATCGCCTTGACGAGTTAAATATTTCTTCCACACTTTCAACTAACGAGAAGACAGGGGTGGCAGTAAAAAATTTTTGATAAAACTTGACAGTTTTGATGAATTTATCAGCTGCTTTGTCAACTTCATATAAATCATGCTTGAAAAACACCGAAAATCTTTTTAATATATTTAGTCTTGTCAAGGAGGCCTCGGTAGCCCAGCGGTGAGGGTATCGCTTGTAAACAGAGGATTGTGGGTTCGAACCCACCTTGCTCTTGAGTGTAGTGTATGTCCGGAATTTAGTGGTTCAAAAATTAATTTTTTAGGTAATGACTTAGATTCAAGCCCATTGGCCGTTCGGAACCGGCGTTTAAACTATAGGTCCCTGGAGTTAATAAAAATAGTCTAGTGAACAAGTGCTTTTTTGTTCAACTTTTTTCAGCAGTTTCGGAAAAACAAAAGCAAAGTGTTATTCGATTTGTAGCATGTAGATTTTTTTTGAGAAAATGAAAAATTCGCAAGCGAAAATTGTGAAAGTTATAAACAATATATCTACTGAAAAAAGGGGATTGTTTTTTTCATTAGAGCCATTTGAACTTTTTATCACTTTTTTGCACATAGTGACCGATCAAACATACTAATTCAACATTGAATAAAATATGCTCAAAACTACTAGTTACTTTATAATGTTGAAATTATGTCCATTCCTGATTGGTCGGCCTGTTCGAAGCGCAGAAATTATACAATACTCAATTGCACAGCCGTCACAAAAACATATCTAGGTGATATTTTTATAATTGCACATACGTAATAGCAGGAAAGGTGCTAGTGCTTAGTAAGTTTCATGTAAAGTACTGAAATACGTACATAGATACGAAGACTTTTATTCAGTTCTATTATAATTATCGTAGGCTCATGCGGGGGGGAGTGATCCCCTTAATACCCCCCCCCCCTCAATCTACGCCACTGACGCACGACGCACGTTTCGGTGAAATTTCCCCTTCTTCAGATGCTGAATGCAAACTGAATATATTTCTCCGTTATATCGAATACAAGAAATGAATAGATGACAAATTGTGTAGAAAGGTTTAATAGAATCAAGGTTACAAATAAATAGAGAATAATTGCAGAATACTTTTAAAATATAAAACACATCGATTTTATTGAAACATTTTATTAAAATATCTCTGAATTGAATTGCCATTTACTTGGTGAAAGTGCATATTCATATATTTATAAAGAAATAAAAAAAAACTAACTTTTCACAGGTTGGAATAAAAATCTATTGAGTAAACGCGTTTCGTCATAACATTGTATCTGCTCAATTGGAACAAACTAATTTAGCTAAGATAATGTAAAGTTCAAGGTTATTAGAATCAACCCTTAATAACCATTTTCTTTCAAAATCATATGAAATTTTTAACAGAGGGAACAAACTAATACTCCAACTTGTAAATAAAAAGTAATAAGAAGGAATATGCAGTAGTATTGCAAGCGCTGTTTGGTTTTTTCTTGTTTGATCTCATTGCTTCAAATTTGCAAGAAATTATCTAATAAACGCAAGAAATTATTAGTAGGTTTAGTGGATTTACTCGTCAAAATGCATAATATCAGATGAGGTTTCTTATTTTATTAGATCAGTAATCTAATTTTGTCACGCTTTCTTGTTTTCTGTATTACACATTAGTTTATCTTATAAAACATCTAACTAATGATAAATATTTTTGGCCTGCCGTTTTATATTCCATTATTTCCCTTTGTTTCTCGAATCTTTCACTTTTTTTCTTAATTACTATAAACGTTATTCATTGACATTTTTTACTGCTCAATTTTTATTTCACTCTATCATGTTTTTCTCATAAGAATTCAATACTAAATCAAATTATTTTGCAATTTTATTGGATATTGTGACCAAATACATTAGATTATCTTCAAGAACGCAGAATACGAGTAGAACTTGTATCGAAATCGAAATAATTCAATGGAAAACTGACACGAACATGTGATATTTTATTTGAAATCGCAAGAAATTATATAACTCTCGGTTGTGATATATTGTAGGATTGAAAGAATCATTTCATTCAGATTTTTTTTTTAACTCGAGGGACCTACAGTTTAACGCCGGTTCCGAACGGCCAATGGGCTTGTAAACAATGTACATTACCCAACAATTAAATTAATCTCATAATTAGAACCACTAAATTCAGGACATACACAACACCCAAGTGTTGTGGGTTGCAAGGTGGGACTCGAACCCACATCCTCGGCTTACAAGCGGTGCACCTTACCGCTGGTCTACCGAGGCCTCTAGATCGTTCAGATTTAAAAAGGAAAGAATTATAATACCTACCTTTTGATTATAAATATATACTTATATATATATATATATATATATATATATATATATATATATATATATATATATATATATATATATATATATATATATATATATTATAATATATATATATATATGTTTGAAATAAAAATCACAGTCGTACTAATTTGTATTTAGAAGGTAAGGGAAATCGACTGAAAGTTGAATATTAATCTCTTTATTTCTATGCCAAGCTTTCGAAACACATTTGTTTCTTCCTCAGGGCTACTACAAGAAGAACAGTTCACAATCTTAGAATTGGTTTTTTTTGTTTATCTCACTTTTCCGTAAGTTCATTTCTTACGTTTTTAAAAAAAGCAATTCTAATTGTGAACTGTTTTTTGTAGTAGCCCTGAGGAAGAAACAAATGTGTTTCGAAAGCTTGGCATAGAATAAAGAGATTAATATTCAACTTTCAGTCGATATTTCGATAACTTAAGTCGGAAAACTATAACATTTATTTGAAACTAATCAAATAAACCTCCTGGCGGAGCTAGTTATAAGAGTTCACGAAGCATCGAAATATCTACATCTACCTTAGACGGTAATTGTTAGAAATGTTAATTTGATTATCACAATCGATGGAAATTGATAAACAAACTATTTCGCCCCTATTGGGGCTCATCAGTATCATCCATCTATCTAAAGTGATAACCAGCCCAACATTTCAAACGGTCTTATATTTTCCTTCTGGCAACACAATTGCACATAAATATGACAAAGCGCCACCAGTCGGAAACAATTGAACCACATCTTTTAGACAGACCAAACATTTCGGCAACGAGAACTCGTACGTGCTGTTGCTAGAAAGAAAATATAAGACCGTTTGAAATGTTGGGTTGGTTATCACTTTCGATGGATGGATGATACTGATGAGTCCCAATGAAGACAAAACAGTATGTCTATCAATTTCCATCGATTGTGATAAACAAATTAACATTTCTAACAATTACCGTCTAAGGTAGATGTAGGGAGAAACAGTATGTCTATCATTTCCGTTGATTGTGATAAACAACTTGATATTTCTAACATTTACCGTCTCAAGGTACATGGGAATATTTTGATGTTTCGCGAACTCGTATAACCAGCTCCGCTAGGAGGTTTGTTTGATTAGTTTCAAATACATGTTCTAGTTTCACTTAATTTTATAACCACGGTACGTGTCTCGATAACACGAAGAATTCTCACTTATATATATATATATATATATATATATATATATATATATATATATATATATATATATATACATATATATATATATATATATATATATATATATATATATATATATATATATAAATATATATACATATATATGTATTCATTTATTTATATAATATATATGTACTTACTCATCAAGGCTCCTAAATTCAGCATCTGCCCAAATATACAGCTTTCTGGAGAAAATGTCCCTGTATCACTAATGAAAGGAAAGAGAGGGCTTACATGATCATTACATACTGCAATAGTATACCTGTAAAATAAAAGCTTATATATATATATATATATATATATATATATATATATACAGGGTGTTAAAGGTGAAGACCTGATGGTGATTTTTTGTGAATATTTTCGAAACCTGTGAAGGTAACTGAATAAAATTTGGCATAGTTACGAAACTTTTTCTCTTTTTTTGCTCTATTTAATGTACTAAAAGTTAGTATTACAATATTCTCAGGACTGCGTAGTGCAGGGGTGTATTGGCTCAAATTTTTTGGTGGTTGGTTTTTAGTAATTTTGACTTCAAAATTTGAAAATATGAATCTTTTTGTACAAACAAAGTACTCATCTCATACTTCGCTAGGAAGCAGCATTTTCGAGAAAAATGCATTTGAATATTTCTTTACGAATTGATTGTTGTCCTAAAATTAGACGTCAATATTCTAACCACGTATTCTACATCCAAAAATAAATATAAAAGTTCATAAAAACTAGTGTCCACAACTTCTTCGTCTTAAAGGTGATGACCCGATAATGTTTTTTTATGAATCATAATATTTGATATCATCACTATTCTAGTCTAATTTCTAAGTGTTGGTGCTAACATTTTCTCAACAAGGTCGGCAATTCTTGGTGTTATCTTTTGAAAGTGAGCAACCAATATATTCCATTTGTATGAAATTTTGTCAAATATGTAATTTGTAATTTTAAAGCCCAAAATTTGTAGTCTCTCCCACCTCCCAATGCACTTCCCTTCAGTTTGGGAACCACTGAACTAAACATTAAGAAACAATTATTTGAGGTTTACTCATTCTAACATTTAGATGAGATGCTCGAAAAAGTTACCCTGCTGATGATGGCATATTTGGGCTCTACGGGTAATCGCATGTGAAGCTTGCGAAACTTCAAAATGGTTTCGACTTATTTGATTCTTTGCCACACGTATTCTTTCACGCAACTCCTCCTCGTTGTCTACTTCTGTTAATATATATATATATATATATATATATATATATATATATATATATATATATATATATATATATATATATATATATAGTATATATATATATACAAATATAGTAACCACCATCGGGTGTCAGGACGTACGAGTTCTCGTTGCCGATTATAAGCATTTCCGAGTAATTTTGATACAGGGAGGTGATGGATAAGGAATGGAAATGTATTTTCTTTTCTGAAAGCAGAATGACATTTTTCATAAAAAACTGTTATTTATTTAAATTGTGATCATTAGTTCCGATAATTTTTGTTCCTTTCTATATACAAACTCATAACTTTTTAAGTGAATTCAAAGTCACCAAAAGTCACTTCTCTAACATCAACTCAATCTACGTAAGTAATATTACAGAATTTCCCAAATGGGGATTTTGATGTGCGAATAATCAATAGATTATTCTTAGTAACTTTTTTGCTACCAAATAGCTATCATTTATGAGTTGCCTATTTCTTGCAAGTTAAAACATGTAAACGTATTAACTACTTATTATTGTAAATGAAATTTTTGTTTTTGATTTTCACCCTTTCATTTTTGTTAAACATACCAATTATTTCTCCAAACACAGAGGCTTCTTCAGATGTATACAACATACTAATTTTTACAATGAGAATATCTATTGAATCTAGAAAAGGAAAATACAAATTGGATGGAAAAACCGGAATCTAATATATTCCAGGTAGAAAATAATTAGTACCTACCTACTGAAGAGAGTAAACCAACAGTAGAAAGATTCAATACCTACGTTACCTAGAATAAATTTAGTTAATTCTAGGTAACGTATTAAATCTTTCAATTCTGCCTGTTCGTTCACTCTCAACAAATACCAATACTCAATAATAACCTATAAACATTTCTAGGTATTGGGTCACGAAGGAAAAATATCAAAATAACCGGGTCACGAAAAAAAAAGTTTGGGAAACGTTACTCGAACTTAATCTGGAGGAGCTGTGAAGTGAGCAAATCCTCAAAAACCATGAAAAATGCTGACAGGTGTCGTAAGATAAACGGTTGGAACTAATTTTTTTTTCGCTATATAGGTAGTATGTATCAAATACCAGGCACAATGAAATAAATTAACAACGTTTGAGAGCAATTAAATGAAAATGAAACTAGAATTATTTGTATTAGGATTTACATATCACGTCGAGAGCAAATAAAAAATATTTAAAACAGGAGAGATAACTTTATTCAGAATTTAGTAGGAACAAACTATTCTCATTAGGGCCACGTTCCATATTACACATAATCTGATAAAAATATTAACATGAGAATATATAATGCGAACAATAAATAATTATGCTATAAAAACAATCCGAACTTCATGTATTATTATGCATCATTACGTAGCAGTTTATTAAATAACCAATTCTAAGTGTTTACATTTTCTTAGTTTTAAGCTTAGCTCTCCATTAGCATAGTGTTTGGAGTGTAACGTGCGATTTTTTTAAAAATAACCTTCATTCAATGAACTAGTTTTGGTTAGGGGCATCCATTACTTACGTGAGAGAATTTTGTCGATAAAATTAATAATAAAACAATGGTTGCAATAAGTCATACAGACTATTTTTTTTCAGTGAAAATTATTAGTGCATCGTATGTTTATTTAAAAGGTTATGGCATTATTTTTGTATGAATAATCTCCACATCGTACCGTATCTGAAAAAGAAATATTCACTCCAAAAAAAATGTATATACCTGATGTTGATAAATATTTATTAATAGTTAACGAATTATGTTAGAAAATTACTTATTCAGATTTAATAAATTATTTCCGAACAAATGAATTTATAGTTAATAAATTTTTCTATCACTGCATAATTAAACCACGATGAATATTATTATGTATGATTTAGCCCAGTTTTCTCGCAATTTTCTATTGTTTCTTACGAAAAAAAATTACGTGATATTTGCCGAGGGTGCAAAAATCCTGATAAACCATGTTTTCAGATATGTATGTATGTATGCATGTATATTAAAAAAATACTATACTCATCTGACAGCACAACGAGAACAAATGAACAGAGAGAGAATCCAAATGGAGACAGAGAAAAAGTATATTAAGTAAGATTACCCAACATAAACCAGATGACCAACAAACTAAGGAAGTTATGCAAGGGAGAGAATTATCGGCTGAAATATCCACTTCCAAATAATGTATCTAGTAATGTGATATACAAAATATATTGCTTGGGAAATGAAGGTATATACATTGGACAAACGGCACAGTGGCTAAAAAGTAGGTAAGCTATACGCAAAAGCGATATAAAACATCGCAAAGATGGATGAAAACTAGCCACATATGCATATGACAATGATCATCAGTAGACCTTGAGAATGTGGAAATATTAAAACGAGAACCAAATTACCACAGGAGAATTATTCAAGAGATGATACAAATATACACTCATGAAGCTTCCATAAATAAGAAAACTGACACACAACAGTTGAGCAGCATGTATTCATACTTACTTACGAGGGTAAAAGATGACTGTATGAAGAAATGAAGCCTGAGACCGTTAACACCACGGAATTTTAATATCTACCTTGTCGTATCTGTTCCAATGACAATTGACAACATTAAGCGTCTAGCCATTTACATTGAATAGAAAATTAGGAGAAAATTTTCCAAATCGAACTATATTTATTCTCTTGATAGAGTCTGTATTTAATATTGTATCGTCTAATATTTAAATTGATGTCTTTTACACTGTATGATCTCCAATTTTGGGATAACCTCAATATTGGTAATCAATGTCTGTTTTGTTTTGTATTTTTAAATTTAACATGACCTTCATGGATTGCAGAAGCCCTGATGAAGTATTAAATTAATGCGAAAGCTTAGCGTAGGTAAATACAAGAGTTTCACTACCCCTGAGTCAATAAACCCTTACTTGTTCAATATATATATATATATATATATATATATATATATATATATATATATATATATATATATATATATATATATATATATATATATACAGAGTAGCAAGAAAGTCTGGCAACAAGGTATTTTTTTCGAGACGATTAAACGTATAATCATCAAATTTCCCTTAGAGATGGATTACTTGAAGAGTTGTAATTAAGTGACCGGCAAGATCTAACGACTTGACTCCACTTTATAACTGATTCAAAAACTCTCAAAAGCCTTGAGATACAAACAATTTCTCCATAAATGATGAACAATTCTATTTGAAGCTTCAGGTACTGTTTGTATTATTGTTAAGACACATCAGGTGGCCAACATTTTGAGCTCCTATTATAAGGAAATTATTAATATTTTTGTGAGTTAGTATGAATTAAAAAATTACATATTGCATATCTTTGAAAATTGTTTCTCTCATTTTCTCAGTAATGTGGAACGTATTCTATATTTTTCAAAAGAAGACGAAATCAGCTTTTCTATGATATATCTCTCGACCTACGGTGCTATTTGAAAAAATTCAAAATGGCGACGGTACACTGAATGCTGACTTCACTCAAGTTTGACAGGACCTCTGAGTAACGAAAAATACAATCCTGTGCATAACCCTGAAATTTGATATATGATATTATGTAGATACACTGCGGAACCGGCAAATGGAATAAATTCGAAAATAAATGAGTTGATTCATGTTCAAAAAAACTCTCGGACATATCGATTGGTATTTTCAGTTGCGCGTTTGTTTCAATAACAAGTGTTTATACAGAGTGTTCTATGTGACAATGGCCAATACCAACTTTGTTATTTCAAATACAACACCCTGTATGTTATTCAATTTTTGTATTATTCGTATCATTCTAGACATATTTCATGTACAATGTCCTATACCTAACCTCAACTGTTTCGGAAGTATTAAGTATTTTCAAATACAGCATTCTGAAACACTAATAAGTAATACTGTTTATATCTTGATAATGTAAAAAAAACAAAAATAATCCATTACCGTTAATGTAGGAGATGTTCAAAATGCTCGCCGCGCACGTCTTGGCAACATCCTAATCTTAAATAGAAATTTCTTCTTACGTTCCTCAACATCTCAGGCGTGACCGATCTAATCGAAAGTGTTATTCATCTTCGTAAGTCAGCTAAGCCGAGGAGTATAATTTTGTATACAATATTTTCGACATAGCAATATAAGAAGATGTCTAATGGCATCAGATCCGGGGATTGTTACATTTTGCATTAAATTTGAAAATACTTAGGTACTTAACAGCGCACTCTCGTGAGTATGTCCAGAGTTTTTAAATACCATGTTAGTGTGCTGTGGAATCCCATACGCCACTTTTGCAGAGTAGACATATTCATGTAAAGAAATATTTGTTCTCTCCACGGAATTCTGCATTTTAGATCTAAACTCTGAATTGTTGTCCATGAGTTATTATCCATACAGTAGTTCAGCCGCAATATGTATTTGGAAACAATTGAAAATATGTTAATTGCTTCATCCTTTAGAATTTGACTCCTATGACGATCATGTTAGAGGTGACATTAGTAAACTTATATTTGAAAAGTTCAAAAATCAATCCAAAAAATTAAACATTCTCAAACAAAATCAAAAAGTAACGTTAGATTCAAATATACATCAATCAGAAAGATCCCGAGAATTCAGTGACAGAATCATAAACTACAGCGATATTGAATTTTCTAATTCGGAAGTCAATCTGTTAGAAAAAGGACATAAATTCGTTCCAATTAGTATTGATAAAAACGAGAAAGAATTATTAGCTGTTGAATCTATTTTAGCTTTGAACAATACTGATGAACCAGCGTTAGCCGAATTCAAAATTTCAAAAATTCTTAGGAGCCATCAGGTTCCAAAACCAAATAAATATTTAGATGACATAAAATCCTTGAAACATAAAATTGAAATTAATAATTTAACTATCACTAAAGCAGATAAATCCGATGCGATAGTAGTTCTCTCAAGAAATGATTATGTTTCCAAAATGAATAATTTTCTTCAAACGGAACAAATTAAACAAATATCAGTCGATCCAACAAATAAATTTCAAAAAACTGTTAGACAAGCCCTTCAGGAAATTTCCCCAAATACACTATCAAAACCTAATTTTTCAATAATACATATGAACCCTGGAACTCCAAAACTTTACGGATTAATAAAAAACCACAAAGAAAATAGCCCAATACGACCTGTAGTTTCTCACATAAATAGCCCAACGTATAAATTAACCAAAGATCTGAATTTCACATTCAGAAAATTAACTAATTTCACTCCAAAATATACAGTAAAGAACTCTGTTGATTTAGTACAGAAGCTGAAAAACTTTGTAACTCCTGCTAACTCTTTTCTTGTTAGCTTCGATGTTGATAATATGTTCTCCAATATACCAGCAGATGAGTGTTTACCACTTGTCTTAGATATTTTGCAACAATCCACTATGGATATCATTAAAGTAAATGATATCATTTTCTTATTAGATATATGTCATAGTCAAAATTACTTCCAGTTTGATAACAAAATTTTTGAACAATCTAGTGGGCTGGCTATGGGTTCCCCCTTAAGTCCGCTTATTGCAGACATTTTCATGTCACATATAGAGAACATAATATTCAATTCTACAAAAGCATCGCATATAAGTTTTTGGCATAGATACGTTGATGATGTAATTGCTTGTTTTAAGGGCACCGCGAGACAATTAGATCAATTTTTGGATTATATTAATAGCATTCACCCAAATATAAAGTTCAAAATTGAAAAAGAATTGGATCGACAAATAAACTTCTTGGATTTAACTATCTTTCATAATAATAATACTTTGAGTTTCGATATATATAGAAAACCATCTTTCACGGATATATGTATTCCGTCGGATTCAAATCATCCTCTTTCCCATAAACATTCAGCTTTTAATTCAATGATCCACAGAGCGTTTTCAATTCCATTATCCGTAACAAATTTAGCGAAAGAAATTTCGACTATAAAACTAATTGCGTCAAATAATGGTTTTCATACAAGTTTGATAGATAAAATGATAAACAAGAAACGTAATCAACTAGCGTACAACAGCATATATCCCCAATTAAAAGTAGAAAAATCGGAAAAATTCACATCTTTAACATATTTTGGTCCTCTAACAGAAAAAGTTGCTAATGTCATACCTAAATGTAACATTAAAATTGCTTTCAAACCTAAGACAAAACTCTCAGGATTTTTATTCAATGCCAAAGATATCACTTCAAAATTTGAAAGTTCAGGAGTTTCTGGTCGATCGTTCAAGACAAGATTTAAAGAACACCAACAATCTTTTTTGAAAAATAAAACGGATTCAACGTTTTCAAATCATTGCCGTGAAAGCCACCACCCATTTCCACAAATAGATAATTTTCAAATCATGCACAAATTACCGAAAGGAACCAAACTTACTTACTTAGAATCATTAGAAATTTTTAAACTCAATAATAATGCAAAAGATATCTTGCTGAACGACCAGATTGACTTGATATATTCTCCTATATTTAGTGTATTTAAACAATAATGACTTTTCTAAGAACATTGTATTGTACCAATTTGTGAAATTCACTCGATTAGCCCTTCTTGAAATATGTTCCTCTTGTCTATTTAGGTACCTGCAATAATCCTTTCCCACCCGTAAGCGCAAATCTTTAATTATTTTGTATTCAGTTCTTAACTCAATCTGCCCGATGATGGTCTAGTGACCGAAATTGCAATCGCAGTGTTATATTTTTCAAAATATTTTGTGATAATAAACGTAGTAAAATCAAATTTAGTTTTGTTAATCATGTTAAATTATCACGTAGTAACGACGGATTCCATCAACTATATGTTAATTCACTTGGAGTCAAGTAAGCTGTACTGAAGTTATCTAATAAGATCGAAACATCTGTATGCAGATCTTGAGTCGGGGTGACTTGAAATTTTCTATAATTCAATGTTGATAATGCCGATTTCGCGTCCGAGAATATATATATATATATATATATATATATATATATATATATATATATAACCAGCTCACTTGGAAAATGGTTTCATACTTTTTAAATTATTGAAGAATTTTCATTGTGCACTTTATGTGATATATGAAATTGACTATGGTCAACGGGAATATTTTTCATGAATTGATTGGTTAACTACTTATATAAAGGGCAGTCAAAATTATGGAAAAAAATGATAGAACTCAAGGAGTACTTTCTGGAAAGTCTAGAAATGAATGAACGTTTATTCGATAATCATACGACTTTGTGTTTATCATTATCAAATGCATATTCGAGAATAAATGTTCAATATATAGATTATAACCTACATAGAAGCAGTGGCGTAGATTGCTTTTTGCGATGGGGGGGGGATATGACTTTGTGTAAAATTCCATAAGTTTTTCGTCTGAAGTTTTATTTGTTGATGAAAATAATCTTGCATGTAGTACAAAATAAGGAAAACAAAATTTTTAGGCTTAACATCGCCTTGACGAATTAAATATTTCTTTCACATTTTCAACTAACGAGAACAGGAGGTGTGGCAGTTTTGATAAAACTTGTCATTTCTGATGATTTTATCAGCTGCTTTGTCAATTTCGTATAAATCATGCTTGAAAAACCCCGAAAATCTTTTTAATATATTTAGTCTAGTCAAGGAGGCCTCGGTAGCCCAGTGGTGAGGTGTATCGCTTGTAAACAGAGGATTGTGGGTTCGAGTCCCACCTTGCTCTTGAGTGTAGTTAGTGTATGTCCGGAATTTAGTGGTTCCAAAATTAATCTGTTGGGTAATGACTTAGATTCAAGCCCATTGGCCGTTCGGAACCGGCGTTAAACTGTAGGTCCCTGGAGTCAATAAAAATAGTCTAGTCAACAAGTGCTTTTTTGTTCAACTTTTTTCAGCAGTTTCGGAAAAATTAAAGCAAAGTGTAATTCGATTTGGAGTAGCATGTAGATGTTTTTTTGAGAAAACTAAAATTTTGCTAGAGAAAACTGTGAAAGTTATAAACAATATGCCTACTGAAGAAAAGGGGATTGATTTTTTGCCAATATGTCAAAAAATAATTGAGATTTTTGGAATCTGAAGAAAGATTCAAAAAGAAGAAGAAATTTCCCAAAAGAAAAACTCAATTTCCGGAACTGTAGTATCATTATTCATAATTTTCTCAGACAGGTAAAATTATGGCTGAAAAGGTATAACTTCGTTTGGCAAGTCAGGCCCATTTAGAACACTTCAACAATAAACATTATTTAACCATATGAAATATGAAAAGTTACTGAATCGGTGAATGTACAATAATCCGGCGATAATAAAAATTTTTCTATTAGTTTTTCATTATCGGAAGCTACATGGAAATAGTTGTTTTCAATGTTCATCTCCAATTGTTTAAAAAATTGTTATAAATAAATGCGTTGTTTATAAGAGAATCAGGAAAAAAAAGTTGTGATTAGAGTGTTTAATTTTGCAACTAAGTAGATTATTAGTAAAAAACTAAAAAATCGATTTTTTTAACGGAGATCTATTCTGAGGTCTCATCTAACTCTAGGAAAAAAAAATCAGATTTATAGTTTAACAGTTAACACACTTGCAATGTTCTTGTTCAAGCAGCAAAAAACTATTGCATAACTAATGCTCGAAAAATAGCGATAAAAATTTGTTGTCGCAGGATTATTGTTCATTTACCTATCCAGTAAAAACCTGAAATTTTTCATTCCTTAAGTTCCATATTTAATATAGATAAATAATGTTTAACGTTGAAGTGTCCCAAATGGGTAAGCCAGATTAGGTACCTGCTTTCGACCGTATTTTTAACCATCTGAGAAAATTATAAAGAGTTAAGAATTTCTTATAGGAAATTTCCTCCTCTTTTTGTATCTTTATTTAGAATTCAAAATATCTAATAGTTCATGAGATATTTGAAAAACAAACTGTTTTCTTTTTCTTTCAGTAAATTGTTTATCACTTCTACAATTTTCCCGAACGGAACTTAATTTTTTTCAAAAACTATCTACATGCTATTTGCTCATATTCTTCCGAGACTGATGAAAAGAGTTGAACACAAAAGCACTTGTGAACTAGACTGTATTCTCATGATTTGTAAATCTTTCTCCAAGATACGTGATGTAGAAGTCCAGCCATTGCAAGAAAATTTTTACTAACTCGACAATTTTTATTAACGTCAAAATATTATGGAGTAATTAAATTGACAATCAAATCCAAAATTTAGTCCTATTTTTCAAAGAGTTCATGTTTTGATACCTACTCTACATTAAAAAATATTCGAAATATTAAATATTGATTGAAAACCCTCTATAAGCAGAAGTCACGCTCCTCGAATGTAAACAGGAATTTAATCGGTCACTAGGACCAAAAAACGTGCTTGAAAGAGCTTAAATGGCTGAAATGGAATATTTTATGTACGAAGGAAGAAGTCAACCAAAACCTTATCGCACTTTTTCTCTTTCTAAATTTTATACTACCTATACTATTGAACAAAACTGCTTTAGATATAATACAATACCATTAAACAAAAGCTGTAGCACTTTTCTTTAATAGTAAGTATAGTATACAATTTAGAAGAAGTGCGTGGAGATTTTGGTTGACTTCTTCCTTTAGAAATGAAAATTTTCCATTAGAGTTATTTGAACTTTTTAGACACTTTTTTGCTCATAGTAACCGATTAAACTTACTAATTCAACATTGAATAAAATATGCTCAAAACTACTAGTTACTTTATAATGTTAAAATTATGTCTATTCCTGATTGGTCGGCCTTTTCGAAGCGCGAAAATTATACAATACTGAATTGCACAGCCGTCGCAAAAACATATCTAGGTGATTTTTTTATAATTGCACATACATAATAGTAGAAGAGGTGCTAGTGCTTAGTAAATGGCATGTAAAAGTACTTAAATACCTACCTACATAGATACGAAGACTTTTATTCAGTTCTATTATAATTATCGAAGGCTCATGGGGGGGATTGATCCCCTTGATCCCCCCCCTATCTACGCCACTGCATAGAAGTAGGTTATATTCGATGCTTTCTCGATATTCTGATTATTAATAAATATTTGGTACGTCATTGTTGAGTCATAATTATTTCTATAGAGTTCTAAAATGATTAAACTGTTGACAAAACATAGTAACTCCCAATTAGTTCACAAATGTTATATGCAATTTGAAACAATGGAATCTAGGAAATTTATTTTGGACTAATTTTTATGAACCGTTTAAATTGCTAAAAGGTGACCAAATTACCGTATCATATTCAAGGACAGACCGTACATAAGCGAAATTGTGCACTCTTTCACTATTAAAGTCATTTAATTGCTTTTCAGAAACCAAAAAGTTTCAGTTTCATTGTTTATATTCCTGTTATTATTGAAGTTTCACTTAAAGTATCTACTATTAAATTCACATTATTAAAATGCAATGTAGGTATTATATATTCAGCTAACTATTTAGCTGAGTGAGACGAAGAATGAGACGAGCTAAATCTCCAAATACTAGAAACTAGACTATCGAATTTTGGTGTTACCCTCCTCCTCCTAAACGGCTGGACATGTTGATAGGAAGGATAAAGGCTTGATAAATAAAAAATAAATTGCACAATGGAGGAATAAACACCGTGAAAAAATTTCCAAATTATATTTTCCTGATACTGTCGGTGATAATTAGAGAAGTTTGGCGCCAAAATGACAGAATTTACCATGCGAGTATTACAAAAAAGAGAATGAAAAATCGAACAAGACACGGAGGAATAATTACAGAAAAAAACAAATATAAGCTCAAAGCAGTTTAAGAGCAAATAGAATTTTTAATTTCGAAATCGTTGGTATGTTTTTATAGTTCATGAAATAAACTCATTATATGAATCTTTCAGCTCAACTTTGCAAGAGCCTACTACCTTGCGGACCTCGTTTTAGCAAATACTAGTGACTTCAACCTGCCATTATTTTGGTAACGAATAAAACATGTGAAAATTTCTATAATTCCTATTAATCACATGGTTTATAAAAATCTATTGAATAGATGTATTTCGTCAACACAATCACCTTATCTCGGTACTGAATTTGTTGTGGATTAATAGATAACCCTATAGATTACACTCAATTATCTCGAACAAATCAGGTGGGATCTTCTGTGAAAACACCAAACTGTCATTTATTCAAGGTGATTTATAGGCATTTTAAACATATTGAGTAGATGCGAAGAATTCGAATCTGGAAGCCTCGGTAGCCCAGCGGTAAGGTGTATCGCTTCTAAACCGAGGATTGTGGTTTCGAGTCCCACTTTGCCCTTGGGTGTTGTGTATGTCCCATGAAATTTAGAGGTTCTAAATATGATGAACTGTTGGGAAATGACTTAGTTTCAAGTCCATTGGCCGTTCGGAACCGGCGTTAAACTGTAGGCCCCTCGAGATAAAAAAAAATTCAAATCTGTTCATCAACCTGGTACTTTTTTCTAAGGTTTATCAATACGAAGGGATTTCGAAATTGATTTTGTGGAAACTTTTCTCTATATGAAACAGTGATTGAATGTATGATTTTTTTAAGTAGGTGACTAGCTTAGTTTTTATCTTTTTAGTAGTATTTTCCCCGAAAATACATACTATTGCTGTGTATCCAAGGAAAGCAGTCCGTTGTGGGAGTAGTTCTTTCATCCGTTCTAGACCTCCTAG